>OW121763.1:33469200-33664200 GCA_933228765.1 Miltochrista miniata
CGGCTATGGGGCGATAGTTGGCCGGATCCGACCGATCCCCTTTCTTGGGGATCGGCTTTTTCCCCGGCGAATAGGAAAGGCGATACAGGCGTGTTAGCGTTGGAGATGATTCGGCTGCACACTTCTTTCCGCGTGTCGAGTGAACGCTCACATGTCGCACTGTCGGATTACTATGTCCAGTAGTCTGTTTTTGTCGAACAGCCACGGCGCACTCAGACCCGAATAAGGGGCGAGATTTGCGGAGGATGGCGAAATCAGTGTATGGAATGTAGTATTCCATGACTAATGTAATCTCACCAGCAAGCGTAGAGACGCTTTTTAATGAAGCCCTCCCTGCCAAGCAACGCTGACTTCACGCGACGGCTGCAAAGTATTCTCGTAGTCCGTCCCAGTCTGCCGACGAGTAGTACCACAATCGCCGCGTCACCTCTACTGCCCTTGCAGGAGATGACAGCAGGCGGGCACGCACAACACAGTGGTCGGATTTACCCAGTGGGGCGCCAATCGACACTCTGTACTGTGCTGGACAAATCGTCAGCAGTAGGTCCAGCAGAGCGGGTTCATGGTCCGACCCTGTCCGGTATTCGCGTAATCCCGCGTGCTACTTGGGTCAGACCATGGGATAGAACGAACGCGTGGGCGGCCCGTCCCTCACGATCGGTCTTGGGAGACTCCAGCCACTTAATGTGGTGGCCATTGAAGTCTCGCAGGAAAACAAATTCAGCGTTCGGGAACGGCG
Organism: Miltochrista miniata; assembly: GCA_933228765.1. Classification (NCBI taxonomy): domain Eukaryota; kingdom Metazoa; phylum Arthropoda; class Insecta; order Lepidoptera; family Erebidae; genus Miltochrista; species Miltochrista miniata. The sequence goes on from OW121763.1 coordinate 33,469,940, forward strand.
CTTGCGCTTGTCATCAGCTCCTTCTTTGAGGTGAGACGGCAGCCGACCCGCCGGACGGAAGGGCGGCCCCCGCATCGTCATGGGTCCGGTCTAGAGATGTAAAATGACTGAATCTGACCAGTCACGATTGTCAAAAACCGGATTCGACCGGTCATTTATTGTCAAATTCAATCAATTTGACTTATACTTACTATTAATTCTAACTATTAAAGTGACTAATTATGCCAATTTTTCCCGACAGGGGGCACCATTTCAGTTTAATCTATCCATATAAAACTGTTGAGGGTCAAGAGTCTGTACATGGAAGATATTTTGAAAATTTTAATTGTAAGGCATTCTCTAATCGATACTAAAGCCGAAAATGTAATTTAAACTTTTCATGTCTGTGTGTCTGTCTGTATCCCGAATAAGTATCACGCCGAAACTACTGAATCGATTTGAATGATACTTAGTACATTTTGAGCTTATATCCCGAGAAAGGTTCTAGGATACTTTTGATTCGGGATCAAAAGTATCCTAGAACCTTGTATTGCGTGGTTCCTGCGCGAGAGGGAATTAAAGATAAAATGGTTTTTCAGTTGTAATTTCTCAACACGTGATGCGATTTCAAATATTTTTTTAGTATTGAAAAGGGAGTAGGTACTTTAAGGATTTTTCGACCCAAGTTTCAAGATTGAGGGGTTTGTAGTTCAGAAATTAGAGGCATCTCAACTTTCGCCGAACCTAGAATTCAAGGGTTCCTTTGAATGAGAGGGTAGGTCTAAACGGGCGTGTTGGTTTAATCATAAAAGAGCTTAATGATTAAGGCTATTGTAAAATAATTCTAATAGTCCGCGCCGAAGGCGTGGACTGAATGGTTTTAGAATATCTTCTCTTCATCTTTAAGCTCTTTTACGATTAAGCAAACAGGGCTGTTTCACAAGGTGCTTGACAAGTCTGATGAAGAATTAGGTACCTCTCCTTTCGTGCACATTATGTGGCGTAAACGAAGTTTCGAGGGTCAGCTAGTTCAAAATAAATATCAAAAAGCACTCAAGATCAAAGTGACTGTTTATGACCCTTTTTGACAGCAAAATGACCGTTTTTGACCAATTTGACCGTAAATGACAGTCAGTCAAATTCAGTCACTTTGGTCATTTTCATCTCTAGTCCGGTCACATGGAAGCCTAAGTCATCCTGGGTTCCTGAACAATTCCTTTATGTTAAGCTTTGAAATAAACTTAATTATTAAAAATACAAAAACCCGAGTGCAAAGTAAAAACACCTACAACTGGAAAACAAAAAATAATTTCTACATTTTTCTTTTGTGATTTTTTTAGTTACTTACTGCAGATGGGAACAGGCTATGCCAAGCGAGTGGTGGTTTACAAAATAGCTAAACGTTCCCATAGCTTGTTCCCGCCTGCAGTAACTGCCCGGCTCTACAACTATTATAATTAAAGATTTTTTCCTTAAATGCAGTTTTACTTTTTTTTTTTTTTACGTGAGGGAAAATCCTCATAGGATGTTATGCCGGACTCTTACCGACCTACGGCCGCCATTGCGGCCTCGCCCAGAGCAAATGCCGTTTTACTTACTTTTGAAAATAAAGGAATGTTTCCTTTCAGCAAAATTTGCCATTATTCCATTTTGCACAGGTTTAGAACAGTTAGTTTATGTAGAATAATGTAGATAGTTAGGTGTGACGTGTACAACAACGACAGCCTTCATTGAGGATCACGCATATGTATGAGAGTATTTGAATGAACATCCGACTACTGCGTACAATGCTTACGGAACTGGAATCCATACCTGGCTACTTATGTAACGTATAATTCACGGCAAATAAACGATCGCTATAAAACTTAAGACTTGGCGTCAATTACACGTGCGTAACTAATTATTTTCACAAGTAAACATGGCTTGGCTGTAGGCTGTAGTCCCGAAACAACCCTCTGGCGCACGGCTCCAGCTGTGTGGAGGCTGTTGTCTGTATCGTTTGAGGGGATGGAGAAGATCCGCCATTCTAACGCAACACAACCGAATGCGCCCGTTGTAACGTACATAAGGGGCCAGTTATTTTTGTCTCTCGTAACAGATGGTAAGCTTTTGACGTGTTGAAATGGACAGACGCAGGGTGGCTACTAGCTGTTGAAAGCTCGTAAATGGAGATGTCACAAAGTGGTCACCCATCTGAGTTGCCAGCCACAGCTAAAGATTCTTAACGTAGAAATCGTTTACTGGACACTGAGTCAGAGTACGGTTCTAGAGTGAGCGTTCTTTTCGTACCTCAGGGTAAGTTAATTAATGTACAGGTATAAATGATACCGCTTGCGAGCGTTTTTCTGTGTTCATTTTCCGAGAATTTTCGCTGATTAATGTACTTATCGAATCTTTATGCGAGAAAAAACACATGTTTTAACACCGTACATAAATCATTTCGCTAAAAGGCGGTTCTATCTTAGTCAGGGCAAATCAAAATAAGCGTCATAACATGTTGAGGATGAAAGAAATGGTGGAATGATGAAATTTAACGAGTAACCGACCAAACACACATTTGAGTCAGTCACACATACTTGCAGGTGAGGCTGACTCGGGCCCATCGCACGTTAGCTCCCCTGCACTCCACACGTAAACTCAGATAGAAAAATGATCTGTGTAGACATGTGACTAAACAAATTAATTTACTATGGAAATTAATTTACTGACGTTTTCAGGGACGATGGCAAGAGACCGGATGGTATAACTTTAATACCGTGGGAGATGGGTCGGGTGCTGGTCTGGGATGCAACTTGTGTTGACACTCTGGCCCCGTCCCATCTTCCTAAAACAAAATTAAAAGCCAGTGCAGTAGCGGAAGCGGCTGAAAATATTAAAATTAATCGTATCGTTTTTGTCCAGTCGGTGTCGAGACCCTAGGTCCATAGGGTCCCAATGGGTAAATTTTTTTCAAGAATTTGATAAAGCGCCTTGTGGAGTCAACTGGTGACCCAAGGGCTGGCAGTTTTCTCGCTCAGCGAATAGGTATTGCTATTCAAAGGGGGAATGCTACTAGTCTTTTGGGCACAATGCCACGCGGTCCTTATTTAGGTTTAGTTTAGACAGTAATAATGTAAATATATAGATATGTAATAATTATGTTTCTCTGTAATTTTTAGCAATAAATGTTATTAAAAATGTATTTACTTTGTAGACACTGAACCTTAATAAGATTTCTCTTTAGCTGTAGCAGTAATAAGTTACATTTTATGAACGCGGCTCTATAACAGAACGACAGATACGTCTATGTGTAACTTGTGCGGCCGTCTGTCTATGGGATCATAGCTGGCCTATGGATGCACCAATTTTGATGCTGCTTTTTTGATAGAGATGTTTGTAAACTGTAACTGTTGAAGATCATCAGCCCATTTCCTGGGTAATGAAGCGATTTCACTCAAAGTCAACTGTCAAATGGCAAACCGTTACTTTGATGGTGTTTCCACGACATGGTAGCGTAGAACTAGGTGGTGCATCATGTAGGTAGTCGTCATCTGCGGAAGAGCCAACTCCTCAGACAATTACAGCATGTAAACCATAATTTGGGCTTATGAGACAGTATGAATATCGGGGGTTTTGTAATTTTCAAATTAACTCTTGTACATTGTTGTAGTAGAGACAAGAGTATGTTGTATAGTAGAAACTATCTATTGATATATGGTAGACGGTGGTGGTCACAAATACGCCGCGAGCTGTATACAAAGCTTTCCTCCAAGGTAGATGCCGGTAGCGCAGTCCTTCAGCCACGCGGTCGGCGAGTTACACCATAGGTGTATAGGCGGGCTGAGCTCCCGTAACAACGACATTATCGAGCACAAACACTTACACAAGGAGGGCAGTCCGCAAGGCTCCCCGCGAATCGCACTTGACCACGGCGGCGGTGCGCGCCGGTTACGTACCACAGTTACACAACACGTACCGAATGTTACTGAAACGCGGCGACATTTTCTTTACGTTTTATAGCACAATCACATAGTTTACCGACTGCATAATTACCTAGCACTTATACAAGATTTTTATTGTTCTCCGATCGTCAGAATAAAGAATTTCCTTTTGGTCACTAGAGGGAAACGCACTGCTACGATGACCAATCCTTTTCTTATTTTGCGTCAGACGCATAAACGCGACACCGGACCTGCAGGCATAACGTGTCATCGCTTCCCAACCGGGTCCGCAGTTGCTTCATTTGTGGCGCACGGTCTAGGTTCGTACATAAAGCATAAGGGCACTGTGCTACCCTGAGCTTTCTAATGTGTAGTACTCACTGCTCGGCCGGGGCGGGGACCTCGGGACAGGAGAGCAGCTAAGTCACTGTGGCACGGCAATGGCACGCTCCACCTGGGTGATCCGGGGCTCTCCTCCAGTAACTGTGCCACGGGCAATAACCCTTTCCTCGGGGTACTTATTGATGGAACTAACAACATTAACTAGGTACCTAATTCGAAAAGTGATGTTTGATCTTCCAAGAAAACTATTTCCAAAGCAGACCAAGTATTTGGAATATTAAAGTTTAACCTAAGTGGATGAGTACTGTGAGTGTGACGCATGACGTGCGAAATTGAACGCAAACAGCGCGCACGCGCACGCGCACCGGCCACGCCGCTCTGGACGCGAACAATAACATCGCCGTGTAGAGTTAGAGATAACTCTACTGTGGTGCACCGGGGCGGTGTGGACAAGCCGTTAAGTGATAGGGAACACTAAGATGAAGTTGTGGACTAACGAAAAACCACTATTACCGCAAAAGCAAAAAAAGTTTGGAAAGCTGTCAAGATTATGTCTGGGCTAAACTTCCTTCTCAAGGGGGGGGGGGGGGTCTTTTGAGGGCTCCGTACCCAGAGGCCGCCGAAGGGTAAAACCGGGACCCTTTTACTGCGACTCTGCTGTCCGTCTGCCTGTCATCAGTCCGTTTCTCATGAACCGTGATAGCAAGAGAGCTGAAATTTTCACAGGTATGTATGTTCCGTTGCTCAGAGGGGTCGGCGTAACGTGTTACGCCGACGACACCCTCGTTACGGCGCGGGGAGCAACGCACCGTGCCGCAGCACTTAAGGCCACGGCAGGGGTTGCTCAGGTCGTGGGTCGGATTCGGCGGCTGGGTCTCGAGGTCGCCCTTCACAAATCCGAGGCTCTGTGCTTCCACGGACCTCGGATGGGGCCACCTGCGGGATCCTGCCTATAGGTAGGGGGCGTCAGCATCGGCATCAAGCCCTCGATGAAGTATCTGGGGCTCGTACTCGATGGCCGGTGGAACTTCGGACATCACTTCCGAAGTTTGGTCCCAAAACTGAGGGGAGCATCGGCCGCTCTCGCGCGGTTGATGCCCAACATCAGGGGACCCAACGCTCCCTACAGGAGGCTGTACCTGGGGATCGTGCGAAGCATGGCCCTGTACGGGGCTCCCGTATGGGCGGAGACCCTGACGGCCAGCAATGAGGCTAGACTGCTGAGCCCGCAGAGAGTGATGGCCGTCAGGGTGATAAGAGGATACCGCACGATCTCCGGTGAGGCGGCATGTCTCCTAGCCGGGACCCCTCCATGGGACCTGGAAGCGAGAGCCCTTGCGTCACTGTTCAGATGGCGCAAGGAGGCGCTGGAGCGGGGCCAAAGGCCTGCGTCTCGAGAAATCGAGGCCCAGCGGACCCTGCTCCACCAGGAAACCATGGAGACATGGAAGGTGCGACTTGAGCAACCAAAGGGGGGATTCGCCACAATCGCGGCCGTCAGACCGGTCATGGACGAGTGGCTGGAGAGAAGACACGGTGCTCTCTCCTACCGGTTGACACAGATGCTTGCCGGGCACGGTAGCTTCGGTAGGTACCTGTGGCGAAAACACCGGGAAACCACGGCCGAGTGTCAGCACTGCGAGGACCTCAGCGACGACACGGCGTTCCACACGCTGGTGGAGTGCACGGCGTGGGCACAACAGCGCCAGGTCCTCGTAGTGGGTCTGGGCGTGGACACTCTCTCGCTCGAGGCCATGGTGCGAGCAATGCTCTCCAGCGGGAGTAAGTCGGACTGCGCCGCCTCTTTCTGCGAGCAGGTCATGCTCGCGAAGGAGGCGGCGGGCCGGGTGCGGGGGAGAACTCTCCCACCCGAGTTCCGCAGTCGGCGCCCTGGGGCGCCGCCGACGTGTCTTCGCCGAGGACTATCGGCCTCCATGACCGGGGGTCTGAGGACGGTGAGAGGGCCGCTCACCGTCCTTACAGAAGCAGGCCCATGACGGCAGCGTGACGTGAACAACTCACGCACGCCCCCCCTTAGAAGCGGGGTCACACCCGAAACCCCCCATAGACGCGGGATTGCACCCGAACCACCCCCTGGGCGAGGCCGCATCGGCGGCCGTAGGTCTGTTGGGAGTCACGGGACATCCTTCCTGAGGGCTTACCCGGGGCTCTCAACCATAGGCTGTTAGGCGAGGCGTGAGGTTTTTTAGTCGGTAAGAGTCCGGCATAACATCCTATGAGGATTTTCCCTCACGTTAATCAAAAAAAAAAAAAAAGGTATGTATGTTTTTTGTTGATGCTATAACAGCAAATAGAGAACAAATAAAAATAGAAAAATAATAACATGGAAGGGTCCTATACAACAAACTAATATTTATGCCGTATTTTGGTACGGAACTCGCACATGGGCGGTTTTTTTGCCCTATATTTTTTACGCTATCCACAGAAATTTTCGACCTCATGAACTTGCCGATAGCTCATTAAATATTAGTTATATACTTCACGTTGATAGTCTTTTGTGTTATCGATCTGCATTTGTTTTATTGATTGTTTTAATTCATAATTTTACTGCCGCGGTACCTACTACTGGAAACAAAGATCTCACTAGTTCTGTCACGGAACTTCTTGTGCGCAAATACTAAGTAGGTATACCGTTTTAAAATTACATTTTTAGTTACGTTTGTTACAACCTCCGTTCTTTAAGGAATTTCATGTGTTTTTAAATGAACATAATAATATGGCCATCGTATCTATACTTACCTACCTACTACATTACCGTTTTAACATTCTCATGATACGAGTAAGCCCTTATTTGGCTGGAGATTCTGCTATGCGACGGAAATCTCCAGCCTACATGCACCAGTTGCCTCGGGACCACGATAGGTGTAACCCAAAGATTTCTATATAAAATGAGGTAGATACGCTCTACTATAAGAAACGAAAGTATAAAAGCAATCCTCATACACACACAATGCAATAGCAATATACAAATAGAACAAGAGTAAAAGAGAAGGCGTATGGACTCCAATTACAAGCCGAGTACCACCGAATACTCTCGAAGTTTTACGATTCTGTATCACACGTACTGACTGCAGAAAAATGTTAAGTAGGTATAAAGGTATAAAATGCAAAATTTACCAATGATGTTCATATTTAAATATAAACTTAAAAAACTGATTATATACCTATTTAATTAAGGCATGTATTTTAATCGATATCTGAATATTCCCCTTTTCCGAACAAAATATTTTAAAGTCAAACTAAAAATACTGACTTGAACACTAATTATGTAAACCAAATGAATCAAATTAAATGTACTGTTTAATGGTGTTTGCAGAACTATTTTACTGAACGAATCTAAGCGCACGGCAGTGCGCAGGCCAAGTTCCAGCAACAGGCCGAGCGCATGCCGTACTCTATTTACACGAACCGCTTCGACCCACTTTTGACCCCCCTGTAGCTCAGTGCCTATTGCAAGTACAGAAATAAAATTGTACGTACGTAATCATATACTAGTACTCAGGCAGTGTACCAAATTTCATAGATGTAGCTTTAGTAGATCCTGAAATATGACTCTGTGAATATAGCTAATTTTGGCACTGACTGACTCACTCACTGACCGGTCATCAAAACCTCTAGGCCACTTCCAATTGTCCTAGCGTTATGAAATTTGGCACACAGATCGGGTGTTATATGTAGAGTTGGGTTTGTCGATCACAGTTACTTTTATAAGAAAAACTCACAACACCGTCAACATCAGTATATTGCGATTCTTTAAAGGCTAGATTTACAACACTATAAACATTAAGCATGGAACTATTTGAACAGAATAACAATCACTTATCCAGACTATAACACACGTGTTAACAATTAAAATATACCGAACACTATTACACACGAGCACACGAGCCTTGAGCGATGTTACCACTACGAATGACAGCTGACAAAATGAGCGAGACACGATGTGCGTCGTGGTTTTATTAGCTAGGCGGGTAGGTGGGGTGTCAGGGATTTGCCATCTCCTAACACGGCCTCTCCTGACACCAAGTCGTCTTTGACTGGTTTGTCTTGGGTCACCTCAGCACGTAGATAAGGCACGGATGGCCCGTGTCCTGGAGGCCGTTAACAGCAATCAAGTTTATCTGAAAGTATGTGAGACATATGTATTTTGGGCACATCAATAACAGATTGCTACACAGACGTGACGAAGCGACGAAGCAACTAAGCAGACGAACACATACACACAGCAAACAGCATTGGTTAATAGTGCCGGTAACCTGCGTAAGATGCATCCGGGTGAACCTCCGTGGCAGGTTGTGGTTTGAGAATGGTAAAAATGGGTTCACTAGTCAGACATCGTATCAAGCCTTGCCTAATTTGCTATTGTTATTGACCCCCAAAAATAGAAGCTACCCCATTTTCAATCAAACCTTGCAGCACGGCTCTGGACATGCCTACGAAAGCATCCCATAAGATCTAGAAATCATCGGACCTGTAAGACTTGAAGGAATATGTGAAAATTTTACCATTCATAAGCTCGGCCCTACCTGACTACAACTTAAAACTGTCCCCAAGTGTTAGTGAGTTTAGTAAAGTGTGCAACGTCACAGCGTTCACCATGAACGCACGTCGTCGCGTACAGCGAACAACAGCGCGTCACGCACATCAGTGTACGTCGCGTACGCCAGCGAGAGTAGCGCACCTCGCGCACATAGGCGTGCTCACATCTAACATCAGCGCGCATCGCTATGACTAGCGCTTGTTGCGCACATAATGCGCGTCATAAGACCAACGTCTGTTGCACACATCAGCGTGTGCCTTGTAGACAGGCGCGAGCAGCGCACAGTGCCGCGTGTCGCGTATGTAGGCGCGAGCAGCGCACGGCGGCGCGAGTCGCGTAAACTGGCGCAAGTAGCGCACAGTGTTGCGCATCGCGTAGACTGGCGCGAGCAGCGCACGGCGGCGTGCGTCACGTAGACTGGCGCAAGCAGCGCACAGTGGCGCGCGTCGCGTAGGCAGGCGCGATCAGCGCACAGCAGCGCGCGTCGCGTAGGCAGGCGCGATCAGCGCACAGCGGCGCGCGTCGCGTAGGCAGGCGCGAGCAGTGCGCAGCAGCACGTGTCGTGGATCCCAGCGCTCGTCGAGGACGCCGGCGCTACTTTTCATTTCGTCCTGGAACTGGCAGCCTTGGGTTTAGATCATATCAAAATAATTTGTTCATCGTTTGTTAACAATAAACGTAACTAAAGAACAAATGTGTAATTTCTACAACCACTGACCTTCACAGCTACTGAACTTGGAGAGTGGCTACCGCCACTGAACTAGCACCGCGTTACAAACCTCTTTCTTTTTTCAATATACGATTCAATCTATCAAATTAGCCTATGGCAGTCCGTTGCTGGAAATATGCCCTCATGATAACAGGTAGGTTATACGACGAAGTCACAAGTCACAAATCGCCACACATTTAGTAAGTTACTCAATTCATTTATTTTTTCATAATTACTAGAAGGAGGAGGCTTGCATGGGTACACCTACTCTCCTATGAAGCCTTTATTCAACACGCCCATAACTATTTTACGGACCTTTGGTTTTTCTCCATATGAAAAATTATAGGGTCCGCATAGGTACAACAGAGAGGGTGTAAATGGTCACGGTAGTATGTAAATAGAAGAAATAAGGAAATCAAGTAGCAGAATCACGCCAGGTGTACTCTTCGTAGCCAAGGTACGGTCAAACGTTTGGTCCTCGTTGACAGGTGTACAAATGAATGGTACTTAGTTCGTGTAAATAATTATTTATCTTTTGTAGTTAATTAAACGGTCCAATATGGCTCACAACGTATTACGTGGGACAAATTAAAAAGAAAGGTGAAATGTGGGCATGTAATATGCCTTTGCCTACCCCTTCGGGGATAAAAGGCGTGATGATGAACAGATAAAAATGTCATTTAACTCGGTCACAGTAACAAAAGATGTAGATCTTATTTCCCGTTCACTCAGGCCCTTCTGATAGCAACTTGGGGGGGTTAAAATGGCATGATAGGCATTTTAAAACATCAGAAGAATCCTATGACACGTTTTGGATCCTACTATCAATAAGCACGTTCAACAGGATGCCCTGGATCAGAGCTACCGCAACATCACTATTATTGTTACGAGTACTAACACGATCCGAGCACAAATTAGTGCATCACCGACTGGGTACCGACAGACTTCTCTAAACGAGTATGTTCGTAAGTCCTATTTTTATAAAACGTGCACTATGTACTCTTCGCGTCGCGACGGAACTACTAGGCGCTGTGGTGGTAAGAGGTTTCTTAGTGCAATTCCGTTCAAAGTCTCAGAGATTATTATTACATATTTACAGAACTTTAGCCAAATGTAGTTTCATAATTAGAAAAACAAAGAGTCCTACAGAGGCATTTCCATTACGTATAAATCGAGAGAAACGAGACTATGGCTTCCAGCTGACACGATTTGCAGTACGGGAATTTGTGGCCGCGGGCCTAACTTAACGACTGTCTATTCCGCGTATGACTGAGCGGCGGTCGCAGCTTATCGCCAAGATTACCCATAAGCAAAGGAGCGCACGCCGGGCGTACCTTGCGCATGTTGAATATTTGTCAGATGTCTTATTCATTGCTACAAATAAAATTTTGGCGTAGTCCAACCTCCGAGGGCAGAGAGTGAACTTAAGTTGAAATTAGGCCACAAGTGATACTTTGCAACCCAATTATCCCATCTCGGCGTTACCTGAGACGCATTGCATTCTCGATCGCACCAATCGTCTAACTCGCGATTAAATTTAAAAAAGACGTGTCAAAAGGCCCTCGGAGTTGGTCTCACCAACCCTTTGTGGAACATCGCTCAAGTTCACGTGGTTACAAAGACGTGTTAAGGTATCTCTAACTGGCTGCTCGATAGGGGATTACTGTTACGCGTCGCGGCGTCGTATCCCTTGTCTCTCAGAACCGTAAGTATTTGTCACATTCGAAGCGGTGCATGGCACCAAGTCGCAATATGCTATTCCGAGTACCCTACAATTAGGTTATTTTCGATAGGCGTATCGGATGAACGTTTATATCGCGTAGTTTTACACATAAACGGCGATATTGATCTGGATTCTGAACTACGGTGCTGAGAGACAATGTACGAGCTACTCTTCTAGGTACCTACTACGTTTGCAAAAGCGTCGAACGGCGCGGTTCATAGTTACGTGACCTACCCCGCGAATCAATGTAAGATTGGTCGCGCTCGCACGTCCTACTTCGAATACGTCAATGATCAGGATTACTTGACATCGTTAACACTACCGCTTAGATCTACTCTAAGATCTGCACACAAATATCAACGAGCGTAAAGGAAAAAACCACTAAATAATAGTAGAAATGTAGGTAGAAAAATAATTGCTATTCTGTTCCTTGCGTACCTGAATACTGTGTGGGCTTCAATCTGCGTATCTTTATCCCACTTCTGAAGTTGGGTTTGTCGATCACAGTTACTTTTATAAGAAAAACTCACAACACCGTCAACATCAGTATATTGCGATTCTTTAAAGGCTAGATTTACAACACTATAAACATTAAGCATGGAACTACACTCGAGAGCAATGAATCCGGGTCACTTAAAGAATGTTAAAAATCTCGATAACTAAAAATGATAGGTTAATGCAATAAATTGTATTTAATAGACAATGTAATACTCCTTAAATGAAAGTAAAAAAAATATGAGTCACCATACATTTTATTAACACAAAATTACATAAAGAAAAAACTGCCGATCTCTCCTTAAAACAAAAATAGGAAACATGAAATTTTTGAACTTTATTACGATTTTCTTGAATTTTAATACTTCGTATTGCCTCCTCGTGCTTCCATTACTGCGTTTACGCGGTTTGGCATGCTGTACACCAAGTTCCTTATACGATTTTGGGGAATATTCTCCCATTCCTCTGTGAGAGCAATTTTGAGCTCACGAAGCGTGATTGGGGGAGGGTTTCGTTGTTTTACGCATCTGCCTAGCTCGTCCCAAGCATGCTCGATCGGGTTGATATCCGGGCTGCGCGCTGGCCACTCCATACGAGTAATGTTCATCTCTTGAAGGTAGTCATTCACAATCCTACCTGTATGAGGTCGGGCATTGTCATGCATAAATATAGCATCCTCACCTAAATTGACCATAAATGGACCAACGTGATCATTGAGGATTTCTTCCACATATCTTACGCTAGTTAAAGAGCCGTTTTCTATGATCACCAGCTCTGTGCGACTTTCAGAAGAAATTCCGGCCCACACAAGTACAGACCCACCACCGTAGGCTACTTTTTCTTCGATGCATGCTTGCTTGAATCTTTCCCCTGGTCTTCGATACACTCTGTGTCTTCCATCGTGCTTGTAGAGCATAAATTTTGATTCGTCGGAGAACATAACTTTTGACCAATCTTCAATACTCCAATTTACGTGGCTCTGGGCATACCTTAGTCTCGAAATACGATGCCCACGCTCCAGTTTAGGGCCGTTTGCAGGTCTAAGGGGTTTTAAGTTAGATTCAGCAAGCCGACGTCTTACTGTCCATGCACTTGGGTTACTTCCTCCGAGGCGTCGAAACTGATTGGTGAGTTCAGTTCCTGTGAGAAAGCGATTTCGAAGCATGGTGTTCACCAAGTATCGGTCTTCTCGTGCTGTGGTACACCTGGTTCTGCCCGTTCCTGGTCTGCGTAGGTTAGAACCAGTTTCTTCGTAACGTCGGAGAACTCTTTGTACTGTTGACAGCGACACACCGACAGTCCTGGCTGTATCGCGCTGACTCCGGCCGGTTTCCAGCATTGTAAGTATTCTGGTGCATTCTTCAGGCGTAAGCGACATAATTTCAGCTTGATTAATGAATATAGAGCACTATCAACATGGTTTATGTACCCACATAAATGACAGATTACAAACAAAAGCAACACCAAATGCTGTAATTTCGTAGTTCCATCTTCGAAAGTGGCCCTTTTTCAAAGGACATCATTCATTTTGGACCAAAAACTGAAAGTGCCGGCCAGAAAAAGAAAATGTGATATTCGCATAGAACACATAATTTCTAGCAAAAAATACTACTACATTAACCCTGTGCGTGCTATGGTTTTTTTGTTACATGCTTTTAAAATTCGTGAAAAATGTTATTTCAAAGGTGTCATTCTAATTGATATGAGCAGTTGAATAGTGATTTATTTTATTAATTATGTCTTTCAGCACACATATAAGCACACATAATATAATTATACCTGTTTCTCCGAAGGATGAGGCAGAGGCATATTTTATGCCCAATTTTGATTTCTCGTTCCTACATAAAGGAGCATGTAAAATAAAGATAAAGAGTATTTTATTTCGATAGATTCAAAGGCCTTCTCGTAGTCCACAAAAGCCATACACAGCGGCTGATTGTACTCGTTTGTTTTCTTTACAATCTGCTGTACAGTATGGATGTGGTCCACGGTTCTGAAGCCTTTTCGAAATCCGGCTTGCTCCTTTGGCTGAAACTCATCGAGCCTTCCGGCGAGGCGGTTTATAACTACTCTCAAGAACAACTTGTAAACATGGCTCAGGAGTGAGATGGGTCTGTAATTCCTCAGCAAGGTCTTATCACCTTTTCAGTTGTAATTCCGTCCTCCCCAGGGGACTTGTTGTTTTTAAGTTGCCCGAGAGCCGCCCTCACCTCGCCCTGATCGATGTCCGGAATGTCCTCGCTATAGTGGCGCGATAGTGGGACTCGGTGGTCACAATCAGTAGGGTCCTACTCGTCGGCCTTTTTGTCCGTGATGCATATAGGTCTCTGTAAAAGCTCTTAATTTCCTCGAGAATCTCGAACCTGGAGGTCACAGTTCTGCCATCCGCTGTCTTCAGTTTTATCAGACGGGGTCTTCCAAGCTGTTGGGCAAATACTTTGGTTGTTCTGCTCGATCGCTGCCTCGACGATGCTGGTGTTATAGCGTCTAAGGTCGCGTCGTATCAGCTTTCGGATTCTGAGATTTCAATCCCGCTGGTCTGACGAAGACGAGTGCGTAGATGGCGTTTCTCGTCTTATTCTCATAAGTTCGAGAGTCTCGGGCGAGAGCTAAGAGCACCTGTTATTGCTTTTTCCGGACAAAAACCTTCGGGACACTTGCTGTAGCGTCCTGACCACATTGTCGGCCTTATCGTGAATATTACCAGTGGTTTCCAGCAGATCAAAACGATTTTGAAGTTCTAACTGGAACCTCTCAGCTCCTGAGGCTAACTGGAGCGCGGTAGGTCGGAGAGTAGGCTTCATCATACGGGCCCTTTCAGCTCGGAAGTCCAAATTCAGAGATGCTCGTACAAGTCGGTGATCACCACCGGTATTAAACCTGTTAACCACAGAGACATCTCTAAATATAGACTTCCTGTCCGTCATGATGAAGTCTATCTCTTTCCTTGTGACCTTGTCGGGGCATCGCCAAGTCCATTTTCTGTGGGGCTTCTTTTTAAAGAAAGAGTTTATCAAGAAGAGCCCCTGAGACTCAAGAAAACTGACAAGCATATGGCCCCGGTCATTTCTGCGCCCTACACCAAAGGGGCTGATCTTCGTTTCGCCGCATTTTTGTACTCCCACTTTGGCATTGAAGTCCCCCATCACAACGCTGTAGTGAGTCTTGGCAGTACTATGTAGTGCTTTGCTATGTAATCGTACACGGTCTCAACTGCCTCGACAGTGCTTTTCGAGGTCGGAGCGTACACTTGTATCACCTTCAGGGTGTACCTGTTGGTGAGTCTCAGTATTAAGTACGCTACCCGAGGCGAAACACTGCTGATCTCCACAAAGCTGCTAACGTGGTCCTTTTTCACCATAAAGCCAATCCACCTTGAAGAAGAATGTCTTACGTCACCTTCCCGAAAGTAAAACAGGTCGCCTGATGCAAGGGTTAGTGTGTCCTCCCCCTTTCTTCGGACCTCACACAATACTGCATGTGCCAGTTAATACCACCTAGTACTACCTCGAGTTCGGTGAGCCGCTCGTCCAGGCGCAGAGTAGTTCCATTAAACGTAGCCAGGGTCAGTTTTGTACGGCAGCCTCCCGTAACTCGGAGATTTTTAGCACCCTCCCCCCCTCCCGCCGTCACTCCGACCGCTGCCGTGATCGGGAACAGCGGGAGTGCCGGGAACTAGGGGCCGTTGTTTTGTTGTGTGTATCATAGGAGGATATTTGACCTTACTGTATCACGCTGGCCAGACGAGTTGGTACAGGGTTTAGTTTCGAATTTTCCTTTTCTGTGCGCCATGACCTCGTCCGTTTATCAGCAGGTTCACCACTCGCAGGTGAGGCTGGCTTGGACCCCGGGGTTGGTGGTAGAGCCCCATCGCACCCATCAGGCGTCGGGAGGTGGCGGGGTGATTTGCCAGGTACCTGTCGCTTGAGCCTGGGGGGCTGCGCGCTCGGCACCTTTGTCTAAGTTTTTTGAAACAAGTTTTGACTTGTTGTGCGTCGTTAGGTACGTTTTGTTTGTGCGTAGGTACGTAGATAATTAGTAAAATGATAATTATTTCATATTACAATAGAATAACGTAAAAACAAATCATTATTCAAGTGATAAAATGTATCAAAATACATCATCAAAATAACATTTTTCTCGTGTTTTAAAAGCATGTAACAACAAAACCATAGCACGCACAGGGTTAATGTAGTAGTATTTTTTGCTAGAAATTGTGTGTTCTATGCGAATATTACATTTATTTTTTCTGGCCGGCACTTTCAGAATTGGCCCAAAAATGTATGAAACGTGAATGATCTCCTTTGATTTTTTTATGATATAACTTTACAATAACTAAGAAGTTTTAATACCTTCATTTAAGGAGTATTACATTGTCTATTAAATACAATTTATTGCATTAACCTAGCATTTTTAGTTTCCGAGATTTTTAGGATTCTTTAAGTGACCCGGATTAATTGCTCTCCAGTGTATTTGAACAGAATAACAATCACTTATCCAGACTATAACACACGTGTTAACAATTAAAATATACCGAACACTATTACACACGAGCACACGAGCCTTGAGCGATGTTACCACTACGAATGACAGCTGACAAAATGAGCGAGACACGATGTGCGTCGTGGTTTTATTAGCTAGGCGGGTAGGTGGGGTGTCAGGGATTTGCCATCTCCTAACAGTAGATTAACGAAAAATTGCGAAATTTAAGAAATCGGTCAAGCGTGAGTTGGAAAAGGGTTACAAAGTTTGTATGGGACCACAGGATTCCTTGGTCGGATCTTCTTCAAATTTTGCATAAATGATCTCCAACATAATTGATGGAAGATGTGTTTCGTATTTTATTGAAATTCATTCCAGAACATGGCTAAAAGGGGGTAACAATTGTTTTCTTCGGGGGGTTTTGATTCGAATTTGTATTAATACTTCTTAGTGATGACTCTTTTGATTTAATTTACTTTTTAGTTTCACACATGTCATGTTTAAAAACTCAATCAGATTTGAGAAAGATGTTGTCAATGTTTTGACTAATGTGAATCAAATGCTCTATACATACAAACTATGGGAAAGTCAATACTGCACATTGAATATTGTTATTCATATTTGTGAAATATTTGGATCAAATCCGTCCAGTAGTTTAGAGATCAGCAAGCATTCTAAAGGATGACTCACGCTAGACCGTGCCGGGTCCGAACCGAGTGTCGGCCGTAGCACGGTCACCGAGCCGATTGCATTCACGACTGCTCGGGCGAAGCTCGGCGGCACTGTATTCATGCAACGGGCCGTGGCCGAGCCGAGGCGGGACCATAGATTTAGTAGCGAAAAATTCTAAATCTATGGACGGGACCGAGTTGTTTCCGAGCGCTTTCCGTAGTTCGGCTGTCACTCAGTTGCCGCTCGGTTTAACGCATAGATTTAGCGCGAAAAATTCTAAATCTATGGTTTAACGTGAGTTTGTTCACACAAAATATAAATAATACTAGCTAATGCCCGCGGCTCCGCCCGCGTGGAATGTTATTCCCGGTCACAGGGGTATGAAAAATAGATGTTGGCCGATTCTCAGACCTACTCATTAGGCTCACAAAATTTCATGAGAATCGGTCAAGACGTTTCGGTGGAGTATGGCAACGAAAACTGTGACACGAGAATTTTATATATTAGATAAAAGGGTAAAGAACGGGACCCTATTCATGAGACTTCGCTTTCCGTCTGTCTGTCTGTCTGTCTGTCTGTCTGTCTGTCTGTCCGTCAGGAGGCTGTATCTCATGAACGGTGATAGCTAGAGAGTTGAAATTTTCACAGATTATGTGTTTTTGTAGCCGCTATAACAAAAAATTCTGAAAACAAAAACATAATAATATTTAAGGGGGGCTTCCATACAACAAACGAGTTTTTAGCGATTTTGTCTTATATATTCGGTAATAAGGTATCCTTCACAATTTAAATACGTTAGTTAATTTGAACATTTCATCAAGATCATTCATTCCCTTTACACCATGCAAATTAAATGAATACTTTAGGAGATTTAGCACAATCAAATGTTGCTCAATGAAATTAATTTCGTGTCGCCATGATTGAACATTATACGGGTCACATACTAACTTATTTTTCAACTTTCATCGTAAACATTTGTTCTTTAAAAAGTGAACAATACTTTCAGCAGATTACTTTAGGTAGGTGTAATATTTTAAAGATAGCTATTTAATAGGAAATAGTAAACAAATAATCCAGATTTTAGATTTTTCTACAGTATAAACAATTTACGTACAAACACACAATTTATGTTGTAGACGTAGATATCGTGTTTATAATGTCATCATTCAAATGTCATCAATATTCTGAAAAAGAAATTAAACATAGAGTTCGCAAACTCTTTTTGAAATATATACTGTACCTACCGTAGAGGATCTATACAAGGATAGTTAACACTATAGAGCAACGCGACCTGTCTAAAGACGCGCGTTGTATAACACTACAGAGCAACGCGAACTGTCTAAAGACGCGCGTTGTATAACACTATAGAGCAACGCGAACTATCTAAAGACGCGCGTTGTATAACACTATAGAGCATAAAAAAAAAATTAAAACAAAATGTACCTTTACTGGGACATCCTTTCGAGTGCTTGTCTTGTTTAGAGAGAGGAGTCTGGCATATCATCCATTAAGGATTTTCCATCTCGTTAAATAAAAAGAAAAAAGGGGGGCTCCCATGCAACAAATAGGTACGACTTTTTGTTGTTTTTTGGTACGGAACCCTCAGTGCGGGAGTCAGACTCGCACTTGGCCGGTTATATTCTAAACATAAGCTATATTATAATGTAATGACATTAATATACATTTATATATAATCACACTAAATAACCTTGGGGTAAGCAGAAGGCTAATAAACTATGTAAATTGGGGATTAACCTATTGGATTAATTAAACTGAAAATTTTGCACGAATATTATTAAGAAGTATATTGTAAGCTTTAAACGTGGACTTCATATCATAACGCTGGAGTTGGCTTAATCGAAAATCGATTTTTTTATAAAAATATGTATGAATCAGTGATAAAATGAGAATACAATGAGGAGGGGGGGAGGAGAGGGGGAGCACACTTCAAAGCTTATTAAAGAAAAAATAGGTACGGTTTCTTGAAAAAAAGTATTGAAATCCCACCAAAAACATCCCTGTTGAAAAGGAGGCCAAGTTCCTATGGGTTAATTGTTCGCCTAAAAAAGGGTTGAAATCCAATCCAATGCCAAGTTTAGATGTACTTTAAAATCGATCATAATCATCTTCATCAACAGCCTAATTCACTGGTAAACATTTGCCATTCCCAAGACTCGCCATCACACTCAGACCTCCACCTTTCGAATCCAGCCATTACCCACCACCGCATTCACGTCAACGGTCCATCTGGCCAAAATTTACTTTACCATACACCCAACTTAAAATATGGTGTAGTAGTAGGTGTGAAAATACGTAGGTACCTACTTGGTTAAAAATATCTAAAATAATGATACTTCTAAATTAGAACTCAGCTCAGTTTATACGCTTCAAAAATTGGTGCGTAGGGCAGGTAGGTAGGGCTCTTTATATAGAAGTCTTTGGTGTAACCCTGTCGAAACGTCGAGGAAAGTGAAGGTACCGAAACCTTTAATTAATAATAAAATAGTGCCACGCGAAATCCCGTTTTGTATAAAAATATGTGTTCAACGCGTGTAAGTTTAAAACAAAAGAGTAAGCCCTTTAATTTGAAACCCAAGCGTATAGCGCAGGTATAGCGTCTCGCAGATGTCATGTTGAATTTATTTCGTGTCACCTATCAAATCAATACAATGGGTTTGGGTTATCGGGTTGTTAGTTAAATATATCCGTGCAGCGGTTTGGAAGACACGTGACACAATAATAAACATTACCTGTAACTTTAAAAGATGTAACCTTGAGGAGATGAGAGCCCATTGTGGCCCGCGTCGCCGTCGCCGTCGCGTCGCCGTGTCGCGTCGGGTAGAAATGTCCCACAATTAGCGGGTGGGATGTGGTGTAGGGGGGTGGTAGGGTGGTAGCCAACACTATTGGAAGTACCTATACACTGGTCATAGCTATATTCAGTTTGGAGCCACGGTTCCCGGCCAGTTGGTTTTGGTCATCGGTCGGTAGTTTCGACTGTCCCGGGGTTGACACATTTTCCCATGATCACGGTGAAAATAAATTAATATTCGGTACAGTACAGTACAGTTAGTCGTACAAGTGTCAAAAAGCTGCCAGCCCTATTGTAGGCTCCTATAGTTTTTCAGCGGCGACCCACAACTTCGACCCAAAGAATATCCTACTAATATTATAAATGTGAAAGTTTGTGAAGATGTTGGATGTTTGTTACTCAATCACGCTCTAACGGCTGAACGGATTGGGCTGAAATTTTGTACAGAATTAGCTTATAGTCTGGAATAACACATAGGCTTTTCATCCCGGGAATATGTTCCCACTGGAAGCGGGAACGGGTACCGAATTTCACGCGGGCGAAGCCGCAAGCATCGTCTAGTTTATTATATTACCTTTCTCATTCTCTCTCTGCGGCTGGCAACACTACGGAACTGTCATAAAATTTTGGCTGCGATTTAAATAATTTAAAATTACTTAAATAAACACGAATTAATAGCTCAAAAAGAAAACAATTGCACCGCATTATCAGTGTTAAATAATAAATTAAATAATTCATAAAGCTTTCGGTGTTTAAATCGTGTAAAAGTGAAAAAAAAAAGTGATTAGTGAAAAACCGTTTCGTTGAGTAGGATTTTGAAAGTAAATGCATAAAAATCGAATGTTCTTTGTAAAAGGCATAACCGAATATATACTGTAAAAACAGTTATTAAATGTAGGAAGTTTAGGAATACATAATTGTCTCTTTTTTATAATAATTGTCGGTAACGTAACCTCAGAGATATTTTGACAAGTATTCTCACTTTATGTACACTGGAAAAGTTTATAGCTGTAATTAAATAATCTATGCGAAGAATTAAGTTATGCTCTGAGGATCGAAAAGTTACTAAACATTACATATTACACTTGTAAGTACCTTTTATTTATTCCAGTAGGACCTGGTCATTGATCGAATCGCACATACCTAGTGACGGGTGAGGTTTTTTGTAAAATATTCAATTGTTGTTGTTGTTAACTTGTTTGCCTGCTGTTCACGTGTATATATGCACAATATATATACTACGCTGCTAATAGACAGGTAATCCAGACGAATTTCATTAAGTAGGTACTTGTATTAACTTTGAAACCGCTATTTGTGTTTTGCCTATTGTTCACGTGTATACTGGTTGAATTTATAGTCGTTTTGGAACGGAAAGGTTTAGGCACAGTTTCGATAACAGAACCGATCGGCACTGTCAATTTGAAAATCAACAATAAAAAATTACGAAAATGTCAAAATCTACATCGTTTGCCAAAATCAAAATGAGAACTCCTGGTTATTCCTTTAAATTTCACGAAATACGTTTACTACGATTTTCTACTACAATTTTTCATTCAATGTCTAACGTTCCAATCAGTACGAAGAGTCACCGCGCCGGGAAAATTCGACCAATCACAACGCATGAACGCACTGGTCCACGTGGATTCGTTGCCAAGCAACGTCGGTAGGTACTCGAATAGTTACGTCTTGTAGGTAGGTAAATACGCTTGGCCGACCGCGGCGCGCAGTTCGACTATGACTCGCGCGCAGTATTGTCGTCGCGATCGCGCATTGCAAAAATGAGTCGTCAGTACGAATATTCCAACGAGGAATATTTAGCAATGGTGCAGATGTATGCCGTTGCTAACTACAACCTAGAAGCAGCTAGGCGGTTGTATTCCCGGTCAGAGAATTTGAACGGGCTACGGCTACGAGGAATTGATAATGCTCAAGTTCCATCAACAGCAACCATCTTCGCTGCGACCTAGCGCTTACTGGACTACGGACAATTCCGAACGCCGCGACATGCACAAGGCCGTGGACGTCTAAATGACTCTCCAGATATCGAAGAAGATATCATCGAGTTCTTCGAACGAGACTCACGGCGAAGTACAAGAATGGCAGCAGGCGTGTTCAATGTGAGCCAATATTATGTGTGGAAAACTTTACACTCCCATGGATTGCACCCTTACCATTTTCATCGGGTTCACGCGATTTATGAAAATGATGGACCCGCATGGATCACGTTTTGTCAGTGGTTGTTGCAACATTAACATCCTGTGGACAGACGAATTATTGTTTACGCGAGTGGGCCTTTACAACGTGCATAATGAACATTACTGGGCTTTGATTAATCCCCACGTAATAAGGGAGGACCGGCATCAGGTTCGATTTAGTGTTAATGTTTGGGCCGGCATCATTAACGATCAATTAATAAGCCCCATCTTTATCGAAGGTCATCTTACTGGTAGTTCTTAACTAGCAATGCTACGTACAGTAATATTCGAGTTGTTAGAGGATGTGCCGCTGGCGTACTTACGAGATATGTACTATCAGCACGACGGCTGTCCTGCTCATTATCAATACCTAGATAGTGAATTCGGTGAACGGTGGATAGGCCGCGGTGGGCCCGAGGCTTGGCCGCCGAGGAGCCCGGACTTAGCACCCTTTATACTTTTATTTGTGGTCGGAAATAAAACGATTAGTTTACACTCGAGAGTACGAATCTCGTGATGAATTACGCAGTGCGATAGTGGACGCCTTTGAAATAGTGAAAAGTGACAGAGACACATTGAATAAACTAAAAGACAATAGCCTACCTAAAACGTGCCCGTTTGTGTATCGAACGTTCTGGACTCCATTTTGAACAGTTGCTAAGGTACATGGAAGTGTAAATAAACTGTGAATAGGTAGGTCTAGGTATTTAAGTTGATTATTTTGTAAATAGCTCCAATTTTTTAAATACGCCGGAAATACTCCCTATTTGTTCGTGTTTATTTTCATTATTATTACATAAACCTTATTAATTTACCGTAAAATAGAACAATATTAAAGTATTTCCGACGGTCCTAAGCCTGTGTAAAGTATGAAGGAGAAGTTGGAGTCCTTTATTAGTATCTAAGTACCTATTATTATCGAAACGAATGCATTCGGTCAATGAACTGATCACATGGAAGCACGCGCCGCGGCGTAGGTACCTACGGGTTTTGGAGTCTCATTCATTGAAAAGTTCAATGAATAATCGAAGCGCTACTAATGTTTCAACTCGAACGAGTGAAAAAGATTACATAAAAGTCATTTTTTTATTATAAACTGCACAGCTGTTTTGACACTCCGAAATGGTTCCATTATTGATTCCAAGTAACCCCCTCTCGGGTCCAGAACGACTATAAATTCAACCAGTATATTTAATATATACTACGCTGGTAACATAAGGGTAATTCATACAAATCCCACCGTACGCGTTGTCATATTACCTTAAATGAATTAAAAGCAAATAAACTTGCCCGTTGTTTAGCAGACTGCTCCTTGATTTCATTCTAAGAAATTTGCTACCATAACTTGTTGAAAATGATGACTCGCAGAGGCCTGGCTCGACAGGAAGAGACTAAACTGCAACAGGTTCTACAAGAACTAAAATCCACCAAGGAGCAGGTTGCTCAGCTTGTTAATGAACGCGAGGACAACGAAACAGAGCTTATCTCTGTAGTACAACATAATGGCAAATTGAAACATCAGTTGTCCTCGCTAAGCGTTAGGTTAGATGAGATGACCAGGGAACGAGATGACCTTCATATAATTGTAGGAAATTTTGATAAGTGCAGTGGGGAGTATGAACATGCCCTAAGACGTATAGACCAGCTAGAACAGGAGCTCCGTGACGCTCACTTACAAATTACTCAGTTAGAAGAAGCCGCGCTGCAAGTAAGTATCCAACAAAATCAAACCTTGTTTGACGAGCTCATAGGCAGGTCCCCACAGGTAGTTGCTGCTGCGGGTCCGAAATGCACTGATATCATTGACCTCACTAATGATACCTCTCAACACCATGTAGTATCACCATCAGTGTGTTTAGATCATTGCAGTGGTAAAAGAATAAAGAAATATATTAAAATTAATAAATTAATAAAGAAAAATCAAAACCGACTTAAAATACATAAAAACTTCTCTAAAAGTATAAAAAATTGTAGAAGTAGATTGAAACTATTTAATGAATTAAGTTTATGCACAACACAGCTAGAGAATAGTCAGAAACAGTATGCTGCTGATACACAAAAGTTTAATTTAAAAATTCAACAGCTACAGGAATCATTACAGTCTGTAAAGACCATGTATGGGATGGACTGCGGGAGTTCTTCGCGTCGTACCCGTGGAGGCGGCTTTGTTTTGCCTCAGACGATCTGGATTCCTGCGCTGCAGCAGTCGCTGAGGGGATCTTGGAGGGCATGGAGTGCTACATTCCTAACCGCTGGATCCCTGTAGGAGCAAAAAAGCGACCGTGGTACAATCGGCTCTGCAGAGAAGCTTTGATGCTGAAAGAATCTGCCTACAGAGCCTGGACCACGGCTCGTGCAAATTCAGATCCAAACATCTCTGAGGTGAAACGCAAATTAAATGCCGCCTCGAGGGCTAGCAAGAGAGCAATTGTCAGGGCTAAATTCGATTTCGTCGGCAGAATTGGTGAGCGGCTAGCTGGGTACTCTTCAGGGAGTCGTGAATTCTGGTCGCTTGCCAAAGCTGCCGAGGGAAACTTCTGTCAGTCAGGTTTACCACCTTTGCTTAAACCCGACGGTAGTCTGGCCCAGAGTGCCGGGGAGAAGGCCGACCTTTTGGGTTTTCTCTTTGCCGCTAACTCGACCATGAGCGACGGGGGTGCTGTACCGCCGGATGTTCCGTGGTGTGGAACTTCCATGCCGGAAGTTAAATTCACGCAGCGGGACGTCCGACGGGAGCTTCGTTCTCTGGACGTTCATAAGTCGAGTGGGCCGGACGGTATACCCGCGGTGGTACTTAAGCAGTGTGGTCCAGAGTTGTGTCCGGTACTTACACGTCTTTTCACGCTTTCATATTCTATGCGACAAGTCCCGGCGTCGTGGAAGATCGCGTATGTGCATCCTGTGCCCAAGAAGGGTGATAGGACCGACCCGGCCAATTACAGGCCTATAGCCGTCACCTCACTATTGTCTAAGGTGATGGAGCGTGTAATTAATACACAGCTCCTGAGGTACCTTGAGGAAAACGACCTGCTCAGTGACCGGCAGTACGGTTTCCGTCACGGTCGCTCGACGGGCGATCTTCTCGTGTGCCTCACACACCGATGGGCGACGACTATCGAGAGTAAGGGCGAGGCTCTAGCAGTGAGCCTCGACATTTCTAAAGCCTTTGACCGGGTCTGGCACCGTGGTCTTCTTAATAAATTGCCCTCCTACGGACTGACCGAAAGATTATGCGGATGGGTGTCCAGCTTTTTGGCCGGTAGTAGCATCAGGGCTGTTGTCGACGGCAGCTGTTCTGACTGCATGGCCATTAACGCTGGAGTACCGCAAGGCTCAGTGTTGTCCCCTACTCTGTTTCTGCTGCATATCAATGACATGTTGTCTATTGACGGCATTCATTGTTATGCAGACGACAGTACGGGGGATACTTGTTACACAGGCCGCCCCGGTATCTCTCGGGACGCAGTGGAAGAAAGTCGTGAACAGCTTGTGTCTGAAATCGAGGCTACTCTTACTAGAGTGTCCGATTGGGGTAGACAAAATCTTGTTCAGTTCAACCCCTCCAAGACACAGGCGTGTTTCTTCACCGCTAAGAAAGCCCCAATTACTGTAGCGCCACAATTCCAGGGCACATCTCTTTCCATCTCTAAATGTATAGGGATCCTTGGTGTTGATATCTCCAGTGACGTTCAGTTCCCTAGTCATTTGGAGGACAAGGCCAAGCTAGCGTCCAAGAAGCTCGGTGTGCTCAACAGGGCGCGGCGGTACTTTACTGCGGCGCAAACACTGCTTCTCTATAAGTCGCAAGTGCGGCCACACATGGAGTACTGCTGTCACCTCTGGGCGGGGGCACCTGAATATCAGCTTCGTCCATTTGACTCGGTGCAGAGGCGAGCTGTGAGAGTTGTCAACGATCCTTTACTGACAGGTGGTGTTGAACCTCTTTGCGACAGGAGAGACTTTGCCTCCTTATGCGTGTTCTACCGCCTGTACAATGGTATCTGCTCTGAGGAATTGTTTGACATGATGCCCACGGCTACGTTCTATCATCGCACCGCTCGCCATAGACTGGGATTTCATCCTCACACCCTACGTCCGGAGCGTTCGAGCACGGTTAGATCCGATAGGGGATTTCTTCCGCGCACGCTTAGGTTGTGGAATGATCTTCCTGCCTCGGTTTTCCCAAACGCCTACAGTATGGGGTTCTTCAAAAGGGGTCTAAGAAGGTTTTTACAGGGTCGGCAGCGCGAGTGTGGCGCCTCTGGTGTTGCAAACGTTCATAGGCTGCGGTGACCACCAGTCCTCCTGGTGGGCCGTATGCTTGTCTGCCACCTTAGTGGTATAAAAAAAAAAAAAAAAATGTATGACAAATCACAGCTGATTATCAGAGAGTATTCTATGGCAATGGATAAACTCATAAACTCAACATCACATTATGCTGACCGTTTTGACTCACTATCAGACAAAACACATTCTGATTGTGACTGCAAATGCAGCCAGTCAGAGCCAAAGAATCCACACACCCCATCAGATCAGCTGTGTAGTATACTAAACCAATCAGAAAACAGTCCTAGTTTAATACCCACTTATAATACAGGGAGTCAAAGTTTTATGTTCAGTGATGAAATTGGAAAAGATATGGGCATGAAATTAAACTTATTTACCCAGGGAGAGTCATTTATAAATTATTGCATGCCTTCAGCATCATATACCCAAATTATGAAGTCTATATGTAGCCATAAGTTTCAAAGCAGGGATAATTTGGTAATTTTTATAGGAAACAGGGGCAATATAACAAAACAGGACCTTGTAAAGTATTGTGATACATTAGATTCATTAACCCTAAATAATATTATAATATATACACTGCCCTACAGTAAATCAATGCCAGTTGCAGAGTATAGGCTTAGGGAGCAATTGAACTTGACATTACATACTATTGCATATTATAATAAAAAGTTCAATATTATTGACACTAACTCTATTGTTAGAAATAATTATTATTTTACTCAAGGAAAGCATAAGCTTTCAAATTATTGTAAAAGACAGGTAGCAAAATCGCTACAGTATTATATTGATATTTTAGCCAAAAACCTGGCTACCCAAACTGCTTCTTTTGAGCAGTCTAATGACATAGTATGTAATAGTAGGACTAAGGATATATGTTTATATCCGAGTAATTTAAATTAGGTTATGAGACAAAAGAGCAAAACTCTTGCACTCAATTTGACATATACCCACAGCAAAATAATTAACATAAGGCCCCTCCGGCCACTGAATCTATTCAGTACGGAAATACTGGTTTACACCTGGTGCACCAGAATGTAGAAGGTCTGCTCGGCGGGAAGGAGTTGGAGTTGGAGCTGTGCATTGATTTGAATGGAATAGACATTTTTTGTGTAACAGAACATTGGTTAAAGCAGCATGAAGCAATGTTGAACTTTAAAAATCATCAGGTTGCTAGCTCTTTCTGTAGGATAAAATGTAAACGTGGAGGCTCATTAATTCTTATTAACAAGGCTATAAAATTTAAAGAACGTAAAGACATAGTAAGCCTCTCTGTTGAACGAGTCATTGAAATAGCTAGTATTGAGTTCGAGTAGTTCATTGTGTTAAGCGTATTTAGTCCCCCGGATGCTCCATACACACAGTTTGAAGAAATACTGGAAGATGCTTTGTTTAAATGCCAGAGCTCTTCAAAAGCAGTAGTCGTTTGTGGAGATTTCAATGTAGATATTTTAGATTCTTCGCTGGAACCTTCAAAGAGACGGAAAATGTTGAACTTATTTAAGTCCTATGGTTTACATAATGTATTTTTAGAACCTACTCGTATAACTGGCACTAGTGCTACTTGTATTGATAACATTTTCACTAATACACACCCCATTAAGAATTGTATAGTAGACCCTGTAAAATCTGATCATCGAGGACAATCTGTTCTGTATGCTAGAAATGTTTCCAGAAGTAAGAATGTAATCAGTTTTGTACCAGTAAACTCGAAACGCTTAGAAACTTTCAAAGAAAATATAGCCAAAAAGATAACAGAATTGCCCGATTACACTACTGTAGATAAATCTTACGCTGATTTATTTAACTTAATACATGATGAGTTTGGAAAAATTTTTACACCAAAAACAGTATCGTTCGGAAGCAGGTCTGTTTTCAGTGACTGGGCTACACCTGGTATTTATAAAAGTCTTAAGAGGCTTTGTGAACTTTATTCGGAAAAAGCATTTAATTTTAACCCTGAGTTTAAGGAATATGTTAAAAAATATTCAAAGACCTTTAGACAAGTTTGTTCCTTGGCAAAGTCAAATTTCATTAGAAATAAAATTACAGCTTCGACAAATGTAATTAAAACTACTTGGAATATTGTAAATTCTGAATGCGGTAGGTCTGAAACGAGTGAACGAAGCTTTGATTTAAAGATAAACGGGCGCCACGTCACAGGGGATCTGGAAGTAGCGACTGAGTTTGAAAAAAATTTCAGTAATATACCTATTCATATAACGAATACTCTTCGGTCGTCTTCCACTTCCGCTGAGCAAATATTGTCAGAATGTGTAGATAGCTGTCAACACGCGTTCGAATTCACGACTGTTGACTGCAACGACATTCTGAAAGCTTACAGGGCTATTAATGTTAAAAAAACCGCAGACCTATGGGGGCTATCGGTAAAATCTGTATCTAGTGTCATTGATGTCATTGCCCCTTACTTGGCAGCTTTAACGATTGCGTTTCGGGTGGTGTGTTTCCTGATTTAATGAAACACAGTAAAGTTATACCTTTGTTCAAGGCCGGCAGTGCTTCTGATCCAGGTAATTTCAGACCTGTCTCAGTGTTGCCGACTTTGAGCAAGATATTTGAAAAATTAATACTTGAGCAGATGCTGACCTATTTTAACAGTCACAAATTATTTCATAATAAACAATTTGGATTCACTAAAGGACGTTCGACGACCGATGCTGGTGTAGATTTGTTGAAGAGTATTTATGAGGCCTGGGAAGATAAACATGATGCGCTTGGCGTGTTTTGCGATTTGTCTAAGGCTTTTGATTGCGTCCAACATGAGACATTGATCAGGAAACTACAGCACTACAGGATAAGGAACAAGGCTCTCGATCTTCTGACTTCATATTTGAACAATAGAACTCAGAGGGTCGATGTCGGTGGCACACGTTCGGGGGGATCGGTGGTTACTATGGGCGTCCCGCAGGGTTCGATACTCGGACCATTTTTATTTTTAATGTATATTAATGACCTACCCTACTACGTAGGGGACACTAACGGGATTGTTTTGTTTGCAGATGACACTTCCTTAATTTTCAAAATTAAAAGACAACTAGATGACTATGACGATGTTAACAATGCAATCCTAAAAGTAGTAGGGTAAACCACCCAATTATTGGCACTTTTAGAATGAATTATTGGCACTTTAGTTAAGAGTATATTTCGAAAAATAAGGGAAACCTAGTTTATTTCAGTTCGGTGTTGCCCATTATGTAGTTGTAGGTATGCATTAAAAAGTAAAATAGCATTCTTTTTCTGTTAGAAATGGGCAAAATTACCTAAAGTGCCAATAATTGGAGGAGTGCCAACGATTGGGTGGTTTACCCTACATTGGTTTAACACTAATAATCTTAGCCTGAATGAAAACAAAACTAAATGTATTAAATTTACCTTGCCTAATGTAACACAGGCAGAAACCAATGTGCAACTTAATGGCCAAGAGTTGGAACTTGTGAAATCTACTGCGTTCTTAGGGTTGACGATCGATTCTGGATTGCAGTGGGGCCCACATATTGAAAAACTGGCTGGCAGATTAAGTTCAGCAGCATTTGCTGTCCAAAAGATTAGGCATTCGACTGATGTAGAAACAGCGGGAATAGTGTACTTCAGTTACTTCCACAGTGTAATGTCGTACGGTATGCTACTATGGGGCAATGCCGCAGATATAAATACAATTTTTGTTTTACAAAAACGGGCCATAAGAGCCATATCGCACACTGAGAACATAAATGACACTATACAAAATTCAGTGAAATCGAGTTAAAGCGACATCTGAAATCTACAGATAAAACTACGTTATCTGTAAAGACCCTTTCTTTAATAGTTATCATAGATTTCGCTAGATGGTACCGCGTGTCACTTCATACTTCAAGGTTATGCGCTTGTTCATCATGGAAAACAGACACTAAGCCAGTTCGCGCCCAGTCATCGGCGACTACAGTGCACAGGGTAAGTGAAAAAATGACTTTATTCGTTTAGTGTCGGTTATACCGTAACAAAACATGTAATTTTTAAATTATCTTAAATGTAAAAGTGGCATCATTTGTATAGTGCCGCTTATTACGTAAGTTAATCAAGAAAATTGATATGAAACTTGTTAATAAAACGACATTATTCGTTTAGTGCCCTATGTCGTAACTTTTCGCGATATACTTGAGAATTATTTAATTAATAAGTGACGTATTTCGTATAGTGTCGTTTATTATATAAAATAATACACAAAATTATTTGAGGTTATATCAATAAATGACACTATTCGTTTAATGCCATTTATTATGTCAAAATATTTTGTTATTTTTTTATTGTGTTAGTATATAAAGGGCTCTTTGTGTTTAGTGTCAGTCATTCGATTAAAATACGTTTGAAATAATAAATATTTGTAAAAGAAACACTGACTTTTTTGTTGACTAGCAATTTTTTAAAGCAACTCGCAAGCTATTTTATTGATTATTTACAAACCTTAGATGTTTAAGGTACCTTATTCATTGAAATACCTAACTATGAAATCATACAGAAACAGAGGAAAAAAAATATTACAACTAGCTATGCAAAACTATAATAACGAAAAACAAGAAAATTCAGTTTCAACACCTTATAATGAACAGGGTTCCAATCTCAATTTCACACGAAATGTTTCACCTTCAACGAGCAACTGTACTAACTTGTTATATACAGAAAGAAGTGACGATGAAGATGGAGACTTCTCTCCCGCTTCAGATAATGATAGGATGTTCGTACCATTACCACCACCTAAAAATAAACGTCGTAGGGCTATCTCTAGCTCGTCATCTTCTAGTTCACCCTCAAATGCCTCAGCTACGTCACTTTGTTCTTCTTCTAAAACAAAAACAACAAAAAGGAAACGCAGTAACTCTAACTCTAGCTCAAGCTCGTCGTCCTCCTCTTCATCGTCATCTTCGTCTTCATCTTCCTCGAGCACATCATCCTCTTTGTCTTCCAACGTTAATATGAATGCAGAAGCTACAGTCAAGTTACCTGGCTCTGAAGAAATCCCTTCCGGTTTATTAAATGAAAATATACAAATCGTTGAAAACAATTTACAAGGTGTTGGCGAGCAAAGTCAAATAGTCGATGTTGATTTCAGCGAAAGTATTGTCAGCTACCAGTCTGAAACATTGCAGGTTCAAAGTAACTTGGATCGAAATAATGAAAACATGCAAACACTTGATAATGCCTCTATTGCTATTCTAAATTCAGTCAACAGATCGAAGAAAAGAAATAAGATGGAGAGAAAAAGCATATTAGCAAAGAAATTAAGAGATTCTGGTAAAGAATACGTTTCTACTTCAAGAACAAAAAAGATTTTCCCAGCCAAAACAGTCAAACAAACTTGTGGACTTAGCTGTAAGTTGAAATGTGCAGAAAGGATATCAGAAGAATATAAATAAATAAATAATAAATAAATAAATATTCACGGACATCTCACACAACGCTATCTGATCCCAAAGTAAGCTAGGAATAACCTGCTTGTGTTATGGGTATCAGACCACGGATATTAATATGTAGGATTGAGTGGTGTCAGGTGGCACGTTGCTACATTCCGATGTAAGCATCACTTTGTAGGTAGTTCGGCGAGGAAACCAGGAATCGTGGTATAAAGAAATAATGCGTGGTTTAGTTAACACTCATTTAGTCAATCGTATAACTAACACTAAACACAAAGAACCTCCTAGGACTAACTAAATCTACACTGTTATAACATTGCACCAGAGCACGTGGGCGCGTGCGCACCGGTCGATCGTTGCACCAATAATGCTCGAGACTCGACTGACGACGTCCTGATATGTCGTGCGTGGCCGCCCCTCCAGCGCTCGGTGTTATGTCACCTGTCAATGTCACTTGTCATTAGGATCACATTTGAAGTGTGCCGTCACGGCCAACCCTGACTATCGCACGTCCTCGGGCGAAACACCTGTAGAAATTTAAGAATGCGTTAATGATCGCTCGTCCATTCCTGACAGAAATTGTGAACTTAACTTCCTTTCCCAATAAGCCGGGCGTACTAAGCCCTTTAAACCAAATAGTACTTGAAACGGGTTGAGGCATCCGAGGCCTCTTAAACTAGCTAGCGCAACACACAGACATGGCTCAGGCATACGAGGCCTTCCCAACCAGTCCAACCTTCAACAAAGACGTGGCCCAGGCGTACGTACCTTTTTTAACCAGTCTAAGTAGACGTGGCCTGGGTATATGCAGCCTCTTCAACCAGCCCTACCAACATAGACGTGGTTCGGGCGCACGTACACATTTCAAGCGTACGCGGCCTCTTTAACCAGTCCGACCAACACAGACGTGGCCCGGGCGCACGTACACATTACAAGCGTACGCGGCCCCTTCAACCAGTCCGACTAACACAGACGTGGCCCGGGCGCACGTACACATTTCAAGCGTACGCGGCCCCTTCAACCAGTCCGACCAACACAGACGTGGCCCGGGCGCACGTACACATTTCAAGCGTACGCGGTCCCTTCAACCAGTCCGACCAACACAGACGTGGCCCGGGCGCACGTACACATTTCAAGCGTACGCGGCCCCTTCAACCAGTCCGACCAACACAGACGTGGCCCGGGCGCACGTACACATTTCAAGCGTACGCGGCCCCTTCAACCAGTCCGACCAACACAGACGTGGCCCGGGCGCACGTACACATTTCAAGCGTACGTGGCCCCTTCAACCAGTCCGACCAACACAGACGTGGCCCGGGCGCACGTACACATTTCAAGCGTACGCGGCCCCTTCAACCAGTCCGACCAACACAGACGTGGCCCGGGCGCACGTACACATTTCAAGCGTACGCGGCCCCTTCAACCAGTCCGACCAACACAGACGTGGCCCGGGCGCACGTACACATTTCAAGCGTACGTGGCCCCTTCAACCAGTCCGACCAACACAGACGTGGCCCGGGCGCACGTACACATTTCAAGCGTACGCGGCCCCTTCAACCAGTCCAACCAACACAGACGTGGCCCAGGCGCACGTAACCTTTTCAACCAGTCCAACCAGACGTGGTCTAGGCTTACGCGGCCTCTCCAACCAGTCTGACCAACAAAGACGTGGCCCAGGCGCACGTATCCTTTTGAACCAGCCTAAACAGACGTGGCTCAGGCATACGTGACCTCTTCAACCAGTCTTCCCCATAACAAAAGCGTGACTTTGTATAGCGGCAGAGGTTCATACATAAATCGACTCACGAATCTGTAGAACGTGAAAGAGGCACACAAAGGTCGCAAATCCTAGCGATTCGCTTCAGAAAGAAAAGGAACAGTCTCACCGGATGACGTCAGCAGTGCACCTCCAGCTGTGATGTTAGTTCTGCGACACGGCCATCACGACGACTCACACGTCCTCGTGTGAAGCATCGCAAACATTTACAGCATCTGAAACAACAGTTTATCCAAAGTACAGAATCTTTTGCTCGACCTTCCTGACCGAAGAGTCGGGCATCAGCTAAATAAACTCGACATATTAAGTCTGCATTATTTTATTCTAAACAGTTCGCAACGCTTATTAAATCTGATCACAATACATACATACAAACACATACACACAGTCACGCTCCCATAGGCAGAGGCACAGTATACGCCCACATTTCACCTTATGGTTTTATGTCCCACGCAATAGGTGGTGAGCCTATTGCTGTGTTTCTGCTATTTTTTTTACTCTTGATAATTTTGATCTATTGAGTATTGCTGATCACAATAGGTACTCAATTAAATCGAAATCGGCGAGTTCAGTATGCAATACTCTTAACTCAACCTAAAGCCTCCATCCGGCCAGGTAGTGGGACTTCCATCCTGTACCCACTTCAGATAATGGTATGAATTGAACCAGAAAATGCCCACCTTCGGCACTTTTTTTTTATACCACTAAGGTGGCAGACAAGGACTGGTGGTCACCGTAGCATATGAACGCTTGCAACACCAGAGGCGCCACCACTCCCGTTCTGCCGACCCTGTAAAAAACCTTCAAAGAACCCTATGCTGTAGGCTTTTCCTTACGGCTTGACGACGTAGGTCACTATAAAGACCCATGGCTAGCATGAATCTGCGCGCGGCCAGAGTAATTCGCATACTACACTCACTCACTCGCGTGAAGGTCTTACTCCTTCATCATTATTTGTCAGGTAAGTCTTTAAAGAATCTACTCACATGAAGGTCTAACCCCATCGTCATCTCAACGACCTACTTAATGGAAAAAGAAAAGGACTACGTGACCTGTAATTTGCAAGGTCCATCCTCGTAGCACGTCGATCTTCATAACTACCCAGCAGCTCGATGAGGATACGCCTCCCGTAGCTCCGGCACAACATAATCTGCTAGTGACCGCGCCGCCCGTGCCGCACGCTGTTAGTTTTCACACCAGTGCTCGCGCAAGCCGCTGTCGACCCGCGCTCTGCTTCTCCGCTGCGCTGGCGATGGAGCACCCACAGCGGCCACAGTGCAACCGTTCACGAAGAAGTTACATGAAAATTAACACAATTTAGAGTTAAAGTACACCGGTAACAAGTTACTGTACATGTCTTCCGCCAAAACGTTATGAGGGATGACATAATATTGGTTCCATTCCCTGAATAGATTTTTTTTTGCCCATTATATAAGCGGCGGTTGCTCATACCTACATTTCATTATTTATAACCAATATTTTGAGGAAAGATTATGTCACATTGGAATAATCAAACCATTCGAACTTGTATCACTCCTGGTCAACAAAACACTCATCGGGCAACCATTAAACCATCTTGTAGCCGGGACCGTCAGTTACAACTAAAATCACTGGTCTGATAATTACACTAAGAAATTACGATCAGATAACACAGGAGTCATAACTTGTAAGCGAATTTTATTCACAGCTTGTAATCTATCAAAAATTTAAACCTTACAATCTTACCTATTAAAAGTTCTAAGGGACTAGCCTGCGTGACCTAATTCATGGTGCAATTGAGAGAGAGCTGTACGTTTGAACAGAGCATCCCGTCAAGAGCGACTACTTAGTTCCATATATGTTCATACATGGAGTTCATCTTCAGTATCTCGGATTCTCTCTTCCTGGTTGTAGGCTTTCGAATTACATGTTGCTATTAAATAAAGCTTGATAATAACGGACTCACAAAATTCCTTGAAGTCTCTGCTGGCGGAGTACCGTCCTTGATCGCCAATCATGTAGATAAGTATGCCGAATAACGAACACTATAATTCAGTGTCTTATACTGCTGCTTATATCGATGCTAAGTGTAGGATGAAATGATGCGTACTTAGTACCTGGTATAATGACAGCCATTTCATCGACAACCGGGACCTTACCGCTAACCTCCGAAGCCCGAAAGTGCTTGTACATGAAAGAGTCACAAAGTGGTTACCCATCCAAGGACTGCCACAGTAAAAGCTGATTACGACAAAATGAATTTACAGAACACCAAGACCGCAGGACTACAAGCGCTTCTATTGAACTGATAACTTCCTTTTGGTTGTTCATACCTACACTAAGTTTTCTGGTCGCATCAATGTGTGTGGTGTGTCAGGGTAGTGCCACCCTGGTATTGGTGTTCGTTTTAACCTGTACTTTACCTGATAAATGATATCGCGCGGCTGTCAGTAAATTTATTTAAATTTTCTTATTACCCTCGGCATGTTCTTGAAGCAATAAAGTTCATAAGCGTGAACGCAGTAACCTCTCGTGGACATCGTTGATGACAGAACATCAGAACGATCTAAGGACCATTTGCAAACAAAGAGTTTTACCAAATCGCTAGATTTCCGGTGTAGCACATCTGATCCTGGCCCTTTGGGTCCTGAGTGATCCCCGAGGAAGTTTTCCATTATTCAGGTAGGATACGAGTTTTAAGAGCTCTCCATCCTTCTGCTGTTCCGCAATCAGCTATTGGTCAGCAAATTCCGCTGATTGATCAATACACTCTCTTTGCAGTACTGTAGGGGATTATTTTCTGAAAAGAAGTGTGCATGTAATATTTCCTAGCCAATGCCTTCCTAACCAATTCGACATCACCATATGAAATTCAAATGAGACAAGCGGCACTATGTCCGCTTTCGCCCATGTGGACTGCATGAATGCAGTCTTTGACCACACCAAACTTGCTGTTATGCAAATGATGATAACATAATTTCCAACTGCATGAGTGAGAGCTTCGAACCTTTTCTGACGGTAAATTTAAGATTGTAGAGAGATCGACCTCCATGTAACCTTACTAATTGTTCCGAGAAGCAACAAAAAAAAATATAACGGTTTAGGACTGTGTGTCCTCAATCGCAGTAGTCTACACACATCCTGTCCGTACAGTCTTGTTTCATTTTAAACTACAGAATGGAACTTGCAAATAATGATCAACTACAGCGAATTATATTGGCTCTTAAGTATGTACGAGAACCGACTGGTGTGCTCCTCCAGGGTCAAACTGCAAGGGTATCACCGATAATAAACGTGTGATTGAAGAATTCAAGTTTCTGATTTCAGTTTCCTTATAGGAGGGATGTTATTGTCTCACGTACTGGTCAATCTAAATGAAGGGC
The DNA here is from genome assembly GCA_933228765.1 of Miltochrista miniata. Classification (NCBI taxonomy): domain Eukaryota; kingdom Metazoa; phylum Arthropoda; class Insecta; order Lepidoptera; family Erebidae; genus Miltochrista; species Miltochrista miniata. The sequence continues at coordinate 33,506,664 of OW121763.1, forward strand.
GCCATGTGATACGGTTGGACGTAAAATTACGTCAAATCATGATCGTTTCTAGCCAGCCTAGTGGCCTAGTAAAACAAAAAAAAGTGATTTCAAAAGTTACGCCATCAGTATCAGTGGTCAGAATTTCTACAGGCGATCTCACGAAAGTTAATCCAGTATCTGTTGCAGTCACACTATAACAAAGTCTTTAATTCTTAAATTTACAGAAGATAGATTCTTCCACTGCCGAATATTCGGTATCAGAATAGAAATAAACATGAAACTGCTCACCAAAGTAATCCTGAAGGTGCGTGCGTACTTTCTGTGACAGAAATTACCGCGTTACTGCTGCTTCAACAGAAAATGCCATATTTCCGTTTCTGTATCGCCATAAAAATGCATACTCTATCGCCACGTGGGCGACTGAGTTTCATCCCACTTCTGATGTAGGATTGAGTGGTGTCAGGTGGCACGTTGCTACATTCCGATGTAACCATCACTTTGTAGGTAGTTCGGCGAGGAAACCAGGAATCGTGGTATAAAGAAATAATGCGTGGTTTAGTTAACACTCATTTAGTCAATCGTATAACTAACACTAAACACAAAGAACCTCCTAGGACTAACTAAATCTACACTGTTATAACATTGCACCAGAGCACGTGGGCGCGTGCGCACCGGTCGATCGTTGCACCAATAATGCTCGAGACTCGACTGACGACGTCCTGATATGTCGTGCGTGGCCGCCCCTCCAGCGCTCGGTGTTATGTCACCTGTCAATGTCACTTGTCATTAGGATCACATTTGAAGTGTGCCGTCAAATACTTATATACTTTTAAATACATACATATTATACATAGAAACACCCAGACTCTTGAGACAAAAGATATAGATGCAAACTGTTCGAAAGTTACTGGGAAATGGCGTCAATTGAAAGACAAAGAGAATACATTGCTCGTAATATTAGCAATATAATTCCTAAGTACCAATACAAAAAAAAATTCAAACAGTATGCCTAAAAATGCATTTCATTTTGAAATCAATGGTAATAAAACTAGAGTCTGTACAAATTTCATTAAAAACACTTTGGATATTACTGACAGATGCATCAGGACTGTTCTGCAAAAGAAATGCGAAGTAACAGGTGTATTAGAAGGAGAAAAGAAAGGAAAGCATAATAGGCATAAAAAATTGGCAGATTCTTTAATTGAAAGAGTAAAAAGTCATATAAATAGCATTCCACGTATCGAAAGTCATTATCTACGTCAACAAACTTCCAGAGAATTCACAGGTGGAGGGAAGACCTTGATAGACCTATACAGAGACTACAAAAAGGATTGTGAAGGGAATGGGCTACCCTGTGTCTTGGAGCATGCTTATCGCAAAATTTTTAATGAAAATTTCAACATTAGTTTCTTTACACCCAAAAAAGACCAATGTGAACAATGTACAATTTATAACTTGGCTGTAGGTCTTGAAAAGGAACTCTTGAAGGAAGATTATGAGAGACATTTAAAAGAGAAAGAAGAAAGCAGGAAGGAAAAAACGAATGATAAAGAAAAACCGTCAGTTATTGTTGCATGCTACGACTTGCAGGCTGTGATGACAGTTCCAAGAGGAGAGGTGTCGATGTTTTATTACAAATCAAAAATAAATTGTTTAAACTTTACCATCTCAGAATAGAAATCAGACGAAACCGAATGTTGCTTTTGGGATGAATCTCAAGCAAATCGTGGAGCTAACATTTTTAATAAAGGTGTCAAGATTTACAGAGTTTTTCTTAAAGATTTAGTAATAGTTTATTATTAGAAGGACTGATTTTGTTATTCTTATATTTTATGTGACAGACATTTAAAAAACACTTTAAAATGTTGTTTGTTGATTAAGCAAGTTTCTTTTTTACTAGTTCTTAAAAATGTAGTAGTTCGAAGGACTGTATTACAAAATGTTATTTAATTTCTTATACCTAATAATAAGTTTATGTGTCATAAATGTGCGTTAGTTATCGAGTTTTTTGTAAGGTTGCCTTTATTTTGTAAGTTGATGAAAATGAAAGATTTTGTAACTTTTATGGTAGAAGTCATTATTGATAAAGAAGCGAAATATATTTTATTAGTATTTTTACATTAAATTGTTTTATTTTTGTCGATTATTAAAAAGTATGAAATGATTAATTCAAGTTTTTTACAGTCACAAAAGCACAAATACTTAATTATTTTAAAAACAAAAACGGCACTATGCTAAACTTTTTTTTTAAATTAATATTTTGATGTATCTACCAATTATATTAAAAATAATCTAGTAGATTCTGTTAGAGTAGAGACTAAACTATAATGTAAAACAACAACAAAAAACAGATATTATATATCTATTTTAATTTACGTAACTGTTACAACAGTTATAAAAAGTACAAAAACTTTAAATCGCTCTACTGAAAATTTGAGTTTTTTGTTTAGTGTTATTTTTGTTCTCGGGGTGCGATATATAGATTAGGTCCAAAGGTCTCTCTGCGAGAAAAATTTAAGGAATTAAATATTCTGACTGTGGCATCACAATATATTTTTGAAAATCTTATGTATGTTCAGAAAAAATTATCTAGTTTTACTAAGTTAAGCGATAGACACAATGTGAACACCAGACATAAAAACAACCTTGCCGTTTATCATTGTAGACTGAACAAAGTCAGTAATTCTTTCCTGCGTAACTGTATACGTTTTTACAACAGGCTTCCAAGCGAAATTAAAAGCAAGCCTCTAATTAAGTTTAAAAAGTGTATAAAAAGTAAATTGTGCTGCAGGGGCTACTATACAATTGACGATTATTTGATTGATAAGGAAGCCTGGAAGTGATCTGCTTGCTCTACTGATGGAGTCTACTTATTGTAAATATGTAGTGCACAAAAAGAATAGCCCGCCGAGTTTCTTGCCAGTTCTTCTCAAGCGGGCCGCGTTCCGAACTGGTGGTACTATTTGCATTGTATTCATTGACGTGTCGCAAGTGCCTATGTATTAGGATTATGCGAAATAAATGTTTTTTTGAGTTTGAGTTTGAGTATAATTATGTTCCCAAAAATATGCCAGAGTTGAGAAGGGTAACGCGTATCCTATGTAGCGTATCTACTGGAAAAGTGTCACGTGTCTCGACTTGTGGCCTCGTGTTATGCGTATCTAGTCCTAGTGGTATGAGTGCCCTGTAGTATTGCATTACTTATTTAGCTACAATAATGTCCCAAGGCGTTTCTGCGGAGTCATCGATGTGACCGTCAGTAGCAGTGAGCAACACTGTGAGTAGTCACACTCACAGCACAGGTACTCGTAGTGTACAATATAATTATAACACATTTCTATACGTTATCCTTCGTGAGTCACACTCTCGCTCGCGCAACTAGGTACGGTTTAGCCGCGCATTGTTTTATTTTCGTTCTGTAACAAATTGGTGACCGCGATATAGATGTGACACATTCCCAGTCCCCAGGTGACAAGAGCTCTGTTACCTGTTTGGATTTTAATTATTTTTATTTTATTTATTTCTGAATTAAACATACAGCTATTATTACGATAGGGTAGTAAAAATCCAACTAGAAGATTTTCAATAGTGTATTAAATAATGTCAACCTGATGCATTACATACTCAGTGTCAATCATTGAGTTATTATTACTACGTACGTAACTCAATGGTGTCAATCATAATTTTGTGTCAATAATTTACATACATACATACAATGGGGTAGGCAGATACTATGACTTTCCACTTGCTACGATTCTGGCAAACAAGTTTCGCTTCTTCAACTTTCATACATGCTCTTCGGTTAAGGGTACTCTTGACCTGGCCTTTTGTCAGAAGATTGAGAATTTACATTAATAAAGTATAAATGGTACCTAATAGACAATGTTAGCTATATAAATCCTACTAATGCAAAGTCAATATAATATATCGCACATGTTTGTCAACACAGTCCTATCTCAAAATTTTACGATTTTTAGTTTTTTTCTGCCTGGCCTAATTTCATACCCACCCATGTTGTAAGGCTGTTTAGCTATTCACTGATGTCTTATTGCAACTTATTTTAGACAACTGATTAACATGTTGTAGGTATTTACTTACCTATTTCTAAATAGGTACGCAATACCTACATACAGAAAGAAGCAAACAAACATAATTTGTGGATCACACACATATTTGGTGCGAGCTGGGAAATGAACCCAGGATCTCAGCCCGGCAGACGGTTAAACTATATACTACACGTCTGGGGCGCCTCCGCCACGGACTGCGGAACTCGGGTGGAAGAGTTCTCTCCCGCTGCCTCCCCGCCGTCTCTTTCACGAGCATGACCTGCTCGCAGAAAAAGATAGCAGAGTCCCACTTACTCCCGCTGGGGACCATGGCTCGCACCATGGTCTCCAGCGAGAGAGTGTCCACGTCCAGACCTACCTCGAGGACCTGGCGCTGTTGCGCCCACGTCGTGCACTCTGTGGAGCGCTGTGTCCTTGCTGCGTTCCTCGCAGTGCTGGCAATTGGCCGTGGTTTCCCTGTGTATTTGCCACAGATACTTACCGAAGCTACCGTGCCCGGTAAGTATCTGTGACAACCGGTAGGTGAGAGCGCCGTGGCTCCTCTCCAGCCACTCGTCCATGACCAGTCTGACGCCCGCGATTGTGGTGAATCCCCCTTTGGTTGCTCAATTCGCACCTTCCACGTCTCCACGGTTTCCTGGTGGAGCTGGGACCGCCAAGCCTCGATTGTTCGAGACGGACATAGACACCCGGGGATAGAGCAGTTTCGCAACAGTGAAAGAATTTTTCAAACCTGTTTAGTAATTTCTGAGCTTATTCACAACTGACAAAAACCGGCCAAGTGCGAGTGGGACTCGCGCACTGAGGGTTCCGTACTAGAAAACGGTAAAAATCACGTTTGGTGTATGGGAGCCAATAACAATAATGGCAACAAAAATACATCATCTGTGAAAATTTCAGCTCTCTAGCTATCACAGTTCCTGAGATACATCGTGACGGACAGACAGACAGACAGACAGACAGACAGACAGACAGACAGACAGACAGACAGACAGACAGACGGACAGACAGACAGACAGACGGACAGACAGACAGACAGACAGACAGACAGACAGACAGACAGACAGACAGACAGACGGACAGACAGACAGACAGACGGACAGACAGACAGACAGACAGACAGACAGACAGACAGACAGACAGACAGACAGACAGACAGACAGACAGACAGACAGACAGACAGACAGACGGACAGACAGACAGACAGACGGACAGACAGACAGACAGACAGACAGACGGACAGCGAAGTCTCATGAATAGGGTCCTGTTTTTACCCTTTAGGTACTGAACCCTAAGAAGTACTTTTGTCTCAATTGAATTGTTTGAATGAACCATTTATGTCGCACTACGTCATACCTAAGTAAATTATTTCTGCTTGTTCAAGAAAACAAAGACATTCATTAGGTTCAATTGTTTGGTTGAGCTTTATTAGAGATACGTTACGTCGTTACGGGCAAGACATCTAGCTCTGTGTTAACTCTTGTCAACTGTCAAGGTATTGTACCTATTTGAGTGAGCGTGGAATTGAACATGGGTACATCCCCGGTGATGTCACTGATGTCACGCCGCGCCGCACGACGCGCCGCGCCGGACTCGAGCCGGCTACGACTACACGGCACGCCGCGGGTATGCAGCTTGGATTCCCTGCACACTTTGACTGTCAGCGCGTCTCGTCTAAGGGTTCGGGTGCTGGCCCGCTTCTTGGTGAATTGCACCTAGAAGCGGGCTAACACCCGAACCCTGAATTTTTACAACACTATTATCAATATTGGTAAGTGTTGCACTCAAAGCGGGCTTGGAAGTTAAACTGTAAAATTAGTCATTGCCATTGAAACGCTCGTCCTTCCGTCCGGCCGCCTCCCCGGGCTCAGTGCTCGGTATTCTGTAAACGCCATGTCGGCAATATTGTTTATGTTTTAAGTCCTGTGCGTTTCTTAAAAACCACCTAAAATTGGATCAATTAGAGCAACGCGACCTCCACTCCCAATCATAGGTCGTGTTGCTCTATGAGGGCCGCGCGATACCAAACAGAAGTAAGTTACGGGCAGCTCAGCACCGCCGCAGAGGCCTCCAACGGAGAGTTCAGTTGTCGACCATCACTGGACGTCAAACGACGCGGCCTGAACCGTAGGTGGTTGTCCGATAGGTGACCACTTTGTAGCATTTCCACTTACGAGCGTTTCTGTGCATTGGGAGCCGACTTGAAGGTCTTATTAGCGGCACGAAAATGAACATTTTTTTACAGTCAGTAGTCACAAACCGCGCCCGTTCCGTTCTCTTTAGGGTTCCGTACCCGAAGGATAAAAACGAGAATTGACTGTGCAAATAGACTTATCTCACCAGTTACATGAAAAACTATACAGTGTATGCTCTGACTGCATAATGAGTTAACAGACGAAATCTGTTATTTTCAGAGAGACTGGCTGATAGCTCCACGGTGAATACCCTGCGAGCGCCGCGCCGCGCCGCCGCGCCGCCGCGCCGTATCCATAGCGCGACGGTATGGACAGAGGGGAACACTGTGGCGGCGTCCGGGACTTGCGGCCCAGTATGAGGGTTTAGTTAGGGTATTTATTTAATCAGTCCGAACAATGTAAACTGTCTCTCGTCAATGTGACACGCGACTAGCAGCGGCACACCGCACGTGGCACCGTCACGCAGTCTCACAATCTTCACGGGTGCACGATCATAGGTTTGTTCTCCGTCATTACGAAAATGATAATAACAGTCGTGATGTTCAATTTTTGAAAATATAGTACTGAATATAATAACTGCCTATTGCCGCTTGTCCAAAGTCTGTGACAATTTTTTTGAGCCCATTCTGAAACTTGTTCTGTTATTTATATTTTAACATTGGTTATATCATAGGTAGGTAGATATTTGAAGTGCATGCTTACGGAACTTGTACTACTTATTATTGTCATCCTCACTACTCCTAACGACTTAAACTATAATGTTAGAGTTTTTTGAGAGTGAAATGTGAGACTTTTGATTTAGCTAACGTCAATCATTCATAGGTTGCTTGCCACCACCGCACCGCCTGTAGAATAAAACCGTGAAAAATCATTTTATTCTGTAAAGCAATATCATGCTATGCCGGACTCCTACCGACTAAAAACCTCACGTAACCGCCCAACAACCTTTGGTTGGGAGCCCCGGGTAAGCCCTCGGAAGGATGTCCCAGGGTTTCCAACAGACCCACGGCCACCATTGGGGCCTCGCCTAGGTAAATCAATAACATTATAAAAAAATAAGCACAATCTTTTGTTGGTTTGTGACAAGTAAATCAACTCTTTACCGACCGAATTGTTGAAGTTGGCTTGGGATAGAGTCCCTTTACATTAAAAAACTAGTAAAACTTAAACTGTGCCAGAAAGCTTATTATAGCATTAAAGACTTTCTAGAAGACAAGACTGCCTGGCAGTGACACGAATTGCTCCTTTCTACATTTAAAAAAAAAAACTGTATTAGATACTAAGATGAATAAGAGGGACCGGACTGAGTTTCTTGGGGTGTTCTTCTCAGTCTGTAGCATTTCCGAACCCCCGGTAGAGTCACAAAAATTTTGACAAACCTAAATAATTTTTTAAAAATTTCAAAGGGAATAAATTTTATTTTATTTTTTTATTTTGGGGTGGGGGAGTAGGTAAATGGTGGCTAGGGAGTAGGTATAAGAAACTTACTTAGCCTTCAAAAATATACTTTTAGGTTAGTTTATGAAAATGTTCATAACTTGAAAACTAAGCATTTCCGCAAGGGGGGACTCTACGTCTACAACGCACGGCCAGCGAGGCGTCCACTCCCGAGCAGTCTGACGGCGGTAAGCTCGCTGAAAGCGAGCTGTCTGCTAATTGATGATGGCAATGTAAAATATATCTAAAGAGCAATATTTAAAGCCTGTATTTGAATTATATTGTATTTGCCGGGTGGGAGCGGAGTCGTTAAAGTGGGCTTTGACCTTTAATTTTACGCCGATAATTAGAAAGGTATAATAGGGGTCCTGCAGCGTGTAAGGGGAAGCCCTTTCCTGCCCTCTCATGGTTTAGATCTATGGACTCCAAGGGAAGAATACAATAAACAAGCAAGTGTGTATCTGCGCTCATGAGGTTTGGAAATTAATCAATAGTTGGGACAGTGTAGGTACTTACAATAGCAAGTGATGCGAGTCTCGCAAGGATGTATTTACATCAGACAGACCAATATCTGATCGGTAAACAAGACAATAACTAGCTAGACAGTTGGCGGTCTGCGACAGGTGAATGTGCAATAAATGTGAGAGCAGTAAATCGCGCATCGCGTCAATAATTACTGATTGTAGATTGTTCTCTAATTTAATTTAATTATAGGTATTCTTGTGAGCCGCAGGAAACTGTCGTCGTGGTAACGTTTGTGTCACTCACTAACTGCTATGCTGAAGTTATCACCTGAAGCCCTTCTGCTGCTGTTCAATTATGGTTTATGGTAACTCATTATAATGCAGAGACTAATGTCTGCACTGTGCTCTCTTGTTATGGTTTGTCACTTTAGTCTTTTTAAAACCCTTAACATACCTACCTAAGCAACAACCATTAAAAATTAGAATCAGTGCTCCGACGCGTAATAAATAGTTATCCCAATAGTCAAACACAGTGATACCTACATGTATTATCGAGTAGGTAGGCAGGTAAGGTACCTACAGAATCAAGATGTCTCGTGTCTCCTTGTGTGTCGTATCGTAATCATGCATGTATAGTAGGTACGCAAGCAGATGCACAACGATATACTCTTTGGCGTAATATCGGTAAATATGCCTGACAAACGGGTGGTGACTAAAACCTGAGTTATTAGTACTGATCTACGACGATAACTGCCCATTCAGGAGTGTTACAAATGCCAATAAAGTGAATATTTATTTAATTACAGTGAAAAGTTATAACTTTCCTATCATTTATCAATGTGAACGTCCATTGTTTCAGCGTAACTGTAGAGCGTCACATTAGTCAACGACAGATCATCATAAAGTGCGCGACTGACTTTTATTTCACTGTATTTGGATCCTCCACGCCACACGGGCCCTTGGCGCGAGTTACGTTCAGTAGGTTGCTGTGGGAGATAAACATTCTCGTACTTCGACACACGCACATGACCGATAATTCGGACAAAGATTTTTTGCAGAACAAAAATAAGTACTTGTGGCAATAGTGCAATGCACACACGCTCGAAGGAACATGTCATCATATGATCATTGGACTACCTACTTGTTGAACTGGTTGGTTATATTTATTAATCAACGAAAAATAGTCCCGATAGTCCGATGCTGAAACCAAACAATTTGCTGGATCTCCAAACCCGCCAATATCGTATTTATTGCTAAATATAAACCGTATCTCTTCGACGGTCACGGATATTCCTACAGTCTCGTCACATAATAAATAAATATATCATTTTTCCTTCCTCCTCGACTGGCGTGACTGTACCTGCCTGTGTCGAACGGTGACGTTGTGTTGCGTGTGGGTTTACTCTCACAACATGTAGGTAGGTATTTACTTTTATTTTAAATAAAAGAACTGTCATTAAATAATTTCATACAATCAAACCGACCGAACGGCTCTTTCCCCTCCTGCTGCGGCCGAAGACGCAGCAAGTGAAAGCACGAAAAGTACGCGACTTTGGAGACGCGCTACATTGTGTGCCACTTGCGTTCGAGACCATGGGCAGTTCGGGCATAGATGCAAAAGAATTGGTGTCAGACACTGGACGTAGAATAGGGGAGAAGTCAGGTGACTCTCGCTCTGGCTCGTACCTGGTGCAAAGGTTAGCTATTGCCATCCAGCGCGGAAATGCAGCGAGTATTGTGTTCACCTTTGCATGGGATACGAGCCGAAGTAGGTTATTTATCTAACAAGTTATTGTTAGCTTAAAATAATAACTACTAGCTGACTCCACAGGCGTTGCCTTAACTATGAAAAATCGGTATTCCGAGTTCTGGTACCCGGTCCCCTGTTCCCGTTCCCGATTTCCTGTTCCCGGTTACGGATTGAGTTCCCGGTCCCCTGTTTCCATTCCCGGTTTCAGATTCTGGGTCCTCGGTTTCGAGTTCAGAGTTTCGGGTTCCTGGTTTTCGGTTACCAGGTTCCTGTTCCCTGTCAGTCTTTCTGTTACCGCTTTCCATTACGGAGTTTCCAGTTCTAAGACCCGATCCAAAATCGCAATAGTAACCATTTCTTCTAACAGTTCAAGTGGGTTACAGTTATTTAAAAAATTCCACCCATTTTATTAAACCTTCTCCTGACAATAACAAACAAAAAAAAAGAATCAGTGAAATCGGTCCAACCGTTCACGCGTGATGCCGTGACCAAGGAAATAGGGATTCATTTTTATATATTGTATAGATTTTTGTGACATGTGATATAGGTACCTATGACAAATTATAAAATAAATATAATATAGATTTATTTAGATAATATAATATATTCGAATTATATTTAGCTGAGTACTATAATCATTGAAATTCATAATTTCACTTATTATAAACTTGTTGTTGCTAATATTTGTTTTAATTTATTTGTTTATACAAATGGTTGAAACTCATAATCATTCCAATAAACAATTAACTGTTTATTAAATTAATCGATGCGAACATTGTAAACCATTGCATTATATATCGATGCGAACGGTTTACTAATGTGTGCCATAATTTAAAATGCCATAATTTAATATGCCATTCTGGTATTTGTCATAATTTCATTAGAAATAACGCTGGCAGTTGCCATAATAGTGAAATGACAAAAAATGACTTTCACTAATTCCATTGGTCATTATCGATCGAGTGTATGACACTTGATCGATCGAATAAGGTAAATCCAAAAATCTATTTGCCATAATTTTCGTTTTCAATAATGCCATTTCCCATAACTTTTATTCACCATAATATAAATAAAGATAATTTATACTACACAGAATTTTTATTCACAATCAATACATATTAAAGTAAAATCGTAACAGGTCGCTGTCTGTATGTACATGGAAGATAAATAAGAAAAAATATTAAAGGGGGACTTTATGAACGCAATAGAACCCAAAACAAATGATTTTTAGAAATTTGTCTGTTTGTCTGTACGTTTGTGCACGCTAATCTCAGTAACCGCTTAACCGATTGCAATGCGGTTTTCTTTATTGTGTTGAGGTTTGCTCCACTTAGCATTTAGTGTTTATTTCATGTCAATAAATAAAAAAGAATCATACATAGACATATGAATCTAAAAATGGGTAAATCTAAACTGGCATGTTGGTTTAATCATAAAAAACTTTTATGATTAAGCCAACACGCCAATTTCACATGCTGCTGGATGAGTCTGATGAAGAAATACCTCTCCTTTCATACACCTTATGTGACGTAAACGAAGTTGCGGGGTCAGCTAGTTAAACCTATAATTAAACCTCATATTATTATAGTTTTTACACGTATGTTATTACTAGCTGAGCCCGCAACTTCGTTTACGTCACATAAGGGGTATGAAAGGAAAGATATTTTTTCATCAGAGTCATCAAGCAGCGTCTGAAACTGCCCTGTTTGCTTAATCATAAAAGAGCTTAAGGGGCGGTTATTCCGCACAAGTAGGCATTTGGCGCTCCCCTCGCCCCGGGCGCAAGACACACCGCGCGCCGGCAGCGGCAGTCAACTCTCATGCCACAGTATACAGTATAGTAGAAAGAAACAGCATGCTAACTTTGTTTGACGTAGTAAATGCATCTAACTTTATTAAGGGTAGTGATTTATTAGTTTCGTAAATAAAAATAAAAGAGTTAATCGTAAATAAATTATGTATATTATACTATTATTTTTAAGCTAAAGAGTTTGTTTGTTTAGTTGTTCTAACTCTAAAATCTAAGAGACTGCTAGTTAAATTTCAAGAGTTTCTTAACAGAATGTCCATTTTTGAAAAATACCAAAATATATAACATCACGCTAAGGCGAATAAGAGCTTACCAGCAACGAAACATTTTTCGACAACTAGGATATTTCATTTCTTTTGAGAGTTTCCGTTGCGTACGTTTGCTACAGTTGCGTAAAAAATGTAAATTACATAATAGCTGGTCATAAAAATTTCTAAAGTTTTCTAAAGTTGGTATGCTAAGTATGAATCACGGGATCATTGTGCAATCCAAAATGGCCGCCGCAGTGTAATCACAAAATTTCATGATGGGTGTCGTTTAAAGGGTTTTTTGGTATGCTAAATACGAATCACGTACTAATTTTGCAATTCAATATGGACGCCGCGCCGTAATCACAAAATGTCATGATGGGTATCGTTTAAGGGGTTTCTTGGTATGCGGAGTACGAATCACGTGATAATTTTGCAATCCAATATGGGCGCCGTGCCGTAATCACAAAATTTCATGATGGGTATCGTTTAAGGGGTTTTTTGGTATGCTGAGTACGAATCACGTGATAATTTTGCAATCCAAAATGACGGCCGCGGTGTAATCACAAAAATTCATGATGGGTATCGTTTAAAGGGTTTTTTGGTATGCTGAGTACGAATTACGTGATAATTTTGCAATACAATATGGCCGCCGCGCCGTGATCACAAAATATCATGATGGGTATCGTTTAAGGGGTGTATTGGTATGCTGAGTACGAATCCTGTGATAATTTTGAAATGCAATATGGCCGCCGCGCCGTAATCGCAAAAATCCATGATGGTTATCGTTTAAGGGGTTTTTTGGTATGCTGAGGACGAATCACATGATAATTTTGCAATCCGAAATGGCCACCGCGCCGTAATCACATAATTTCGTAATGAATATCGTTTAATGGGTTTTTTCGAATGCTGAGTACGAATAACATGATCATTTTGGAATTCAATTTGGCCGCCTAAGCTATTTAGGCCTACTTGCGCGGAGAGTCGAGTTAAATATATAAATATAGAGTTAGTAAGCTCTGAGTTAAATAAATAACTTCTTAACTCTGACCACGTCTTGCACAGTTGCAAATTGGCACGCGGTTAACTAACTCACAGTAAACCGAACAAGTTTTTTTAGTCTGTCGTTCCATGCAATCCAACCACACACAAATGTTAGAACGAAGAATGGAACATGTGTCTCTATCTCTTTTACACTACAGTCTGCGACGTATGATTTACGATACTACCATACTTACGATACTACCATTTACGATACCAATCATAAAATTTTGTGATTACGGCGCGGCGGGCATATTGGATTGCAAAATTATCACGTGATTCGTACTCAGCATACCAAAAAAACCCCTAAACGATACCCATCATGAAATTTTGTGATTACGGCGCGGCGCCCATATTGGATTGCAAAATTATCACATGATTCGTACTCCGCATACCAAGAAACCCCTTAAACGATACCCATCATGACATTTTGTGATTACGGCGCGGCGTCCATATTGAATTACAAAATTAGTACGTGATTCGTACTTAGCATACCAAAAAACCCTTTAAACGACACCCATCATGAAATTTTGTGATTACACTGCGGCGGCCATTTTGGATTGCAAAATTATCACGTGATTCGTACTCAGCATACCAAAAAACCCCTTAATGATAGAACGTCCAGAGTCCTGCTGGCAGGACTTTGCGTACTACCGGTAGTACGCAATGTGTTTTGTTATATGAGGCTTTCTAAGCCTGTTGGAGTTCTAATTTCTGAAATCGAAAACGATAATTTAGTGGAAGTAAATACCAATGAAGAACATTGTAAGTACCAATTAATATTAAGCTACGTTATATATTATATATGTATATATTATTAGCGATGAACAGGATCAGAATTCAACGCGGGCGGAGCATACCAAAAAACCCCTTAATGATAGAACGTCCAGAGTCCTGCTGGCAGGACTTTGCGTACTACCGGTAGTACGCAATGTTTTTTGTTATATGAGGCTTTCTAAGCCTGCTAGCAGGACGTAATTAACTGACATGCATAGTGCGTCTCTTTCTCACTCAGCGAGTTTTTGAATCGTGATTCTGCGGCCAGTTTGGCCAAAATGGCGGCAAGTGTAAGACGTGGTGTCCGTGTTCGCGCCAAAGCGACATATTTCGACGCAAATGATGGCCAAAACACGTGGAGTCGCAAACATTTTTCTGATAACTATGATATAAGTTATTGTTGGGGTACTGTAAGAAAGGTAGAAAACAACTATGCAAGGGTATATTGGGATATTGACAAAAAAAAATTCTACCGTACCCGTTGGAGTTCTAATTTCTGAAATCGAAAACGATAATTTAGTGGAAGTAAATACCAATGAAGAACATTGTAAGTACCAATTAATATTAAGCTACGTTATATATTATATATGTATATATTATTAGCGATGAACAGGATCAGAATTCAACGCGGGCGGAGCCGCGAGCAAAAGCTAGTAACTTATAAAACAAAAAGTTTGTCACCCCTGTCTAATTTCATCACGCATAAAACTCAAGTACTGCTAGAAGGACAGCCGCTGAAATCCATAATAAATCCCCAAAAAACTGCGTACTGCCGGCAGGACGCACGTCCGTAGAATCGTCCTTCCAGAAGCTCCTTCCAGCAGCACCAAGGCTTGGACGTTCTATCATTAAACGATACCCATCATGAAATTTTGTGATTACGGCACGGCGGCCATCTTGTATTGCAAAATTAGTACGCGATTCGTACTCAGCATACCAAAAAACCCCTTAAACGATACCCATCATGAAATTTTGTGATTACGGCGCGGCGGCTATATTCGATTGCAAAATTATCACGTGATTCGTACTCAGCATACGAACAAACCCCTTAAACGATACCCATCATGAAATTTTGTGATTTCGGCGCGGCGGCCATATTGGTTTGCAAAATTATCACGTGATTCGTACTCAGCATACCAAAAAACCCCTTAAACGATACCCATCATGAAATTTTGTGATTACGGCGCGGCGCCCATATTGGATTGCAAAATTATCACGTGATTCGTACTCCGCGTACCAAGAAACCCCTTAAACGATACCTATCTTGACATTTTGTGATTACGGCGCGGCGTCCATATTGAATTGCAAAATTAGTACGTGATTCGTACTCAGCATACCAAAAAACCCCCTAAACGATACCCATCATGAAATTTTGTGATTACGGCGCGGCGGCCATCTTGTATTGCAAAATTAGTACGCGATTCGTACTCAGCATACCAATAAACCCCTTAAACGATACCCATCATGAAATTTTGTGATTACGGCGTGGCCGCCATGTTGGATTGCGAAATTATCATGTAATTCGTAGACATTTTAATGCATTAGGTAGCTGGTTACCATGTCGTGAAAACACTTAAAAAGTAAAAGATCACCACATTTTTACCATGAGTCGCGTATGTATTTGTAACGGTTAATCTAATTACATTTTGCCCATTACTGATATTTTTATACTGTGGCGCGATTTCAACGTAATTTGGCATAATAATTACGAAATAGTTGCGAAAAAAACTGACACAGGTCCTGCCTCCACAAGCGCCAGGGCGAGACTGATCGGCCGTCAGCGGCGCAATTCTATTGCGTTTGGTAGATATTCGTACATGATAACTATGTAAATAGTTGTTTATAGAAAAACGCTCGGAAAATGTGTATAAAAACTTAATACCTTTAATTGAGTGCAAAAAAAAATATATAAAATGTTAATAGTTTAGCCACAGTTTTGAAAAAACTTTTCTGAGAGAGTCAACTTTGGGATTTTTTTCTATCTAGTGAAATTTATTGGATCGTGTAACGGGCTCGGAATATGTTTAGCTTATATCCTTAACTATTATATATATATTTTTCAGATTTAAAAACCCTTTACTTTTTGACTAGGATTGTTTTAAAAAACTCAAAATCTGACCCACGCGGCCTTAATGATTAAGCCAACACGCCAGTTTAGGTTCACTCACATTCAAAGAAACCCCTACAATTAAAATTTTCAAAATATCTGATTCTTAAAAGTGTTATAACTCTTTTATTTCTAAACCGATTTACATAAAACAAACGCTAAATGTTAACTGGAGCAAACCTCAACACAATAAAACAAACCGCATTGCAATCGGTTGAGCGGTTACTGAGATTAGCGTGCACAACCGTACCGACAAACAGACAAAAATTCTAAAAATCATTGTTTTGGGTTCTATTGCGTTCATAAAGCCCCCCTGTAATATTTTTTCTTATTTATCTTCCATGTACAGACAGCGACCTGTTACGATTTTATTATATGTATTGATGGTGTCTACTAACTTAGCTCGACGGTTACTTCTGGGTAGTTTAAAAAACAAACCACGAAGACTAAGGACCAAAGCGAATCGGAGCTCCCGCCTTAGTCTTCTAATCTAACCTATCCGAGTCGGATTGCACTGAGTCGGGGTGTTAACGATAATTTAATTTCGACCTAACAATATTATGTATTATTTTCATAATTATATCAAATTTTGATTACGTCAAGAGTCGATTATGAGCTGCGTTACTTATTGAAACTAATTATTATGATATACAAGCTGTAGATTTATTACTATGCAGTACTTGAACACGTGACTCTACTGCCTACACTCGTTAATATTTGGTGATAAAAAAAATGTTTTATTATGTCAAATTTGATTTTATTTGCAAAGGATCTGTACCCACTGGCCAATAATACGTGAACATAAATTTAAGTAAGTACTTAATAATTAATAATAAATCTAAAAAGCGAAAGATTGTAAATGATACTCGCATAATGCCTATTTATTACCCAGTGCTACCTTTACCTCTAGCGTCCAGCTGATCGTTTGTAGGTATTAGGCATACTGGCTGCGTTCGAGCGTTCACCGCTCACTTTTTGCCGTTTTTTGGTACGGAACTCGCACTTGACCGATTTTTCTGTTTCATAGGTTCACGTATTATTAGTCAGTGGAGGTTAGGCAGAGTTCCCGTTGGAATTAAAAAACGAATTCAATATAAAAAAAAGACCAAAAAAATTTTTTTTTATCACAAATTATTAACGAGTGTAGGCAGTAGAGTCATATGTGCAAGTATAGCACACTACTAAATCTACAGCTTGTATATGTTGTTATAGAAAGTCTTTTTATGGCAAATAAAAGTTATCACTATTGAGTTGTTATTAGTATAAATGATAATAGTGCAAGTAAATATTATGATCGGGGATGATTATGGCAAACAATATTAGTGCAAATGAATTTATGGAAAACGAGAGAAGACCCGATGCGATCATTGTGAACATTTTCCATTATAATAATAAGTACCTTTTAATTCAATGATGTGAGCGCTGTGTTTAATATTACATAGATTCTATTCTAAAATCAGCCCTATTGGTGGAGGGAGTGACGGGACGTAGACTCTGCGCTTATTTTGATCACTCGTTCCTCTCCCTAGATACCTCAAACAACAGAAATCGTAAAAAGGTTCTGATATCTGTGCCCCAAACGATTTCCTTTGAGACTTAGGTATTTTTTTTTTGTTTAACGTGAGGGAAAATCCTCATAGGATGTTATGCCGGACTCTTACCGACAAAAAACCTCACGCCACGCCTAACAGCCTATGGTTGAGAGCCCCGGGTAAGCCCTCAGGAAGGATGTCCCGTGACTGAGACTTAGGTATTGTAACGTGCTATCCCGTTACATGGGCACCATGTGATGAATTAAATGCAAAATTTCGAATTTCATAGTTTTATTCCTTTTGTCGTGCCTAGCCACGCTTAATTTGGACTCATTTGGATTCACTGCTGTATGGAGCATGACCTAAATAGTGCGTCTCTGGACAGACTTTAAAAAATTGAGTTGTCAATGATATGAGCTGTCAAACGGAAACATTTATTCGCTAGGCTATATCAGTCTGTCGCAACTACGTACAAGCAAAAAAATGTATGAAAATTGACCAAATTGTAATGGCGACTATATGTGTCTCACTCAATTAATCTATCTGCCTCGCTCGTTCCTTGAGGAAATGTCATCTGTCTGTCACTGTAGATGTCAAGTTGATATTCGTTATTTTCAATTTATTTTTCTCTGAAAGATATTATTGAAATAATTGAGATAATAGCTTATTTTTGCTATCAATTCGTTCTCTATATTATATTCTCTTGTGTTTGTTCTACATAGTTTATCGAATTATGCATTATAAAAAGTGTGAAATATGGGGTTTAAAATCTGGAAAAAAAGACGGCACGAAACGGTTTTTCATGGCCAGATTTCCTATGGATGAGCTTCGGTGAGTAGTATATTATTAAATCTATCAATGGTTCATAGGTTATATGGGTGAAAACAATGAAAATTATATATTGTATAATCGTTAGGAAAATAGTGTGGTAGTAGTTTTGCAATTACTTATATATCGATGTTTTATTTTTAGTTTTAAGGAGTGGGTGAAGAAAACAGGAAACGAGGATTTAGCATATACATACACCCATAGAGAAACTCCACCAGTTAAAATTTGTTTGCGGAAAACATTTTACTGACAAAGATTTTAGGAAAAAAAGGACGCAGTTAAAGAAATTTGCAGTTCCATCAATAAGACTCACTGCCAAGCCACTTAACACAAAAATATGTTAAAAAAAACACAAGAATAATTGTCATTATTTTTGTTTCAGCCAATTACCATTATTTACCATGTGTATAAAGTGAGTGGTACAAAGTGATTAAAGACGAAGGCAATAATGAAGCAAGCGTCCTAATATTTGTTAATTAAAAAGGGTCATTATGATACACAGTCAGAAGTCAGAATAAGGCGCTGAAATTACAAATATTGTTTTTTTAAATAAATATAATAATATTTTATGAACTTATCATTTCACAACCAAAACTGAGCCTATACTATAGCCTATACTAGAAGTAAAGACCACTGCATTTATCGATATCGATAAATATAGTATCGATATCGATAAATATAGTATACATCACTATTTTTCCCTAATGTTGGCAACTGTATGTGTTAAAGTTGTTAGGTTGGCTACTGTCAGTTGATCATGGTTTGACATTTCGTAAGACTATTTCGCACTATGGAAGTCCCGTCTCTTCTTACGTAGTATTGTATTCTCTTTGGGCTATATTTGAAGTGATGACTTCTGTTTTTTGAATTGTTTTTAATTTCGGCCATCCATGGTCCAAACAAATCGGATGTTGTAAGGGAATGTTCAGCCCTTCATCCTGATCCTGTATTTATATAAAACTAGCTGACCCTCGCAACTTCGTTTACGTCACATAATGTGCACGAAAGGAGACGTAATTCTTCATCAGACTCGTCAAGCACCGGGTGGAACGACCCTGTTTGCTTAATCATAAAAGAGCTTTAAGATTAAGGCTCTTCTAAAACAATTTAAGCCAACAAGCCCGTTTAGATTTACCCTCTCATTCAAAGGAACCCTTGAATTCTAGGTTTGGCGAAAGTTGAGATGCCTCTAATTTCTGAACTACAAACCCCTCAATCGTGAAACTTAGGTCGAAAAATCCTTAAAGTACTCTCTTTCCAATACTAAAAAATATTTGAAATTGCATTACGCGTTGAGAAATTACAACTGAAAAACCATTTTATCTTTCATCCCCTCTCCCGCAGGAACCGCGCAAAACTTCGGGATCAAAAGTATCCTAGAACCTTCCTCGGACTATAAGCTCGGAACGTACCAAGTATCATTTAAATCGGTTTAGTAGTTTCGGCGTGATACTTATTCGGGATACAGACAGACAGACATGAAAAGTTTAAATTACATTTTCGGCTTCAGTATCGATTATAGAACGCCCTACAATTAAAATTTTCAAAATATATTCCATGTAGACTCTCGACCCTCAACAGTTTTATTATATTAGGCGTGGACTGAATTGTTTTAGAAGAGCCTTCATAATTAAGCTCTTTTATGATTTAGCCAACACGCCCGTTTAGATTTAACCTCTCATTCAAAGGGGTCATTATCAGGAGGCTCATTATTTGGTTGACTTCGGTGTACAATTTTTTTTTTTCAACTAAGGTTTTACTTACATGAAATATCAAATCTAGTATTAATTTAAAACATTTCAGTAGTTGAGGGAACTGTATACACTGAATGGTTATGAAGGGATTTCACTTTTTTAAAATGGTGTCCACCGAAATCAAAATGGATCGAAATCATTATGGATCACACAGATATTTGACTCTAGTGGGAATCTAACCCAAGACCTCGTTATTCGCAGTCGTACATATTTTTACCTCTAGACCAACGAGGCAGTTGGAAAATGCAAAAAAATAAATTATTGATTAATTTTGGTGCTTTTAAATATTGATCTCCGTGCAAGTATTCCACTAAAAAACACCAGAATCAAGGGCACTGAAATCAAAATATTTAACAAAATCCTAAATATTTTTTAAAGTAATCTGTATTATGAATACTTATGTTTTTTACTGAAATCTTATACATAAAAGACACACTTTTATTATAGCTTTACATCATTTGTTCAAATAATTGAGGATAAAATGGATGCACCGAAATCAATTTTAGGTATATACCAAGCCACCGAAAATGATTACGAACCTTAACAAAACAGTGGGGCGATGACACACCGACGTCTAGTCCTTACCACCGGTGCGGTGTAACTGACACTTTGTACTACTCGAACAACAATTCTTGCAGTCGCTAGAGATACAGAGTAATGAACGAATCGGTGCGCGCCACTGAAGTCAATTCTGAACGTCGGACGTAAAGATAACCAGTTGTAACTTGTCTAGTAATGCCGATAATGGCTTAGTAATGTTATAAATAGAGTAAATAGTTTTCAAGTTATTTGTGAAAATATGCACATATAACACCTATATTGGAGAAAAAAAGATAAAAAATAATTTTCACTGCAATACGTGACCGGACGCGACAACGAGGTCAATATTTTCGTAGTTTTAATTTTTTTAAACTAACTTTTACGTAATTAATCTAAAAAAAACCACAGGCCCCCCCTACTATTTTTGAACGTACAATTTGTAGAAAAAAAATCATATTGATAAGTAATCTACAGGTATTGGTTTTCGACGCGGACTCTCCTGTTTGAGCCGGCTGAGAAAGAAACCCTTGAATTCTAGGTTTGGCGAAAGTTGTGTTGCCTCTAATTTCTGAACTACAAACCCCTTAATCTTGAAACTTGGGTCGAAAAATTCTTAAAGTACTCCCTTTCCAATACAAAAAATATTTGAAATCGCATCACGCGTTGAGAAATTACAACTGAAAAACCATTTTATCTTTCATCCCCTCTCCCGCAGGAACCGCGCAAAACTTCAGGATTAAAAGTATCCTAGAACCTTCCTCGGACTATAAGCTCGGAATGTACCAAGTATCATTCAATTCGGTTCATTAGTTTCAGCGTGATACTTATTCGGGATACAGACAGACAGACAGACAGACAGACATGAAAAGTTTCAA
Source organism: Miltochrista miniata (assembly GCA_933228765.1). NCBI lineage: Eukaryota > Metazoa > Arthropoda > Insecta > Lepidoptera > Erebidae > Miltochrista > Miltochrista miniata. Next base: position 33,528,071 of record OW121763.1, read on the forward strand.
TTACATTTTCGGCTTCAGTATCGATTAGAGAACGCCCCCCAATTAAAATTTTCAAAATATCTTCCATGTACAGACTCTCGACCCTCTACAGTTTTATTATATGTACTAGCTGACCCTCACAAATTCGTTTACGCCTCGTAAGGTGTATGAAAAGACTGGTATTTTTCCAACAGACTAATGGGAGCGTATGAAACTGCCCTGTTTGCTTAATCAAAAAAGAGCTTAAAGATTAAGTCCATTCTAAAACATTATTTTACAATAGCCTTAATAATTAAGCTCTTCTATACATATAATAAAATCTTAAACTGTAGGCCGAATGACATTTTTATATAAACTTTTAGGAAACCAAACGCTATCTTGAATTTAAATCGATGAGCGCCATCTGTTGGTAACGTTTTGTACTGAAATCTTAAAATTATTTTTTTTAATTCATGATTAATCAAGTATTTGTTTACACGATTGTGTCTAAAAAAATCAAATAATTTACCCAATTGCCTGGACATGTTAAAAACCATAAAAATCATCAAATTCTATGTTTTTATGTCCTAACTATCCACCTATTTTTACGATCTTTCCCAAATAAGTATCACGCCGAAACTACTGAACCAAATTGAATGATACTTGGTACATTCTGAGCTTATATTTAGCGCAAGGTTGTAGGATACTTTTGATCCCGATATTTTGCGCGGTTGTCCCGGGAGAGGGAATGAAAGACAAAATGGGTTTTCAGTTGTAACTTCTCAACGCGTGGTCCGATTACAAATTTTTTTTAGTGTTATGAAGGGAGTACTATACGGATTGTTCCACACAAGTTTCAATATTGAGAGTTACCTATGTAGTTCAGAAATTAGAGACATCTCAACTTTCGCTAAACTATGAGTCATTCTAAAATGGCGTGTTTACTTAGTCATAAAAGAATTTAAAGATTAACGGTATTTGTAAAATAATTCAGTTTTTAGAATAGACTGAATCTTTAAGTTCTTTTCTGATTAAGCAAACAGGGCAGTTTCACACGCTCGTTGGCGTCTGATAAAGAAATACCTCTCTTTTCATGGACCTTATGTGACGTAAACGAAGTTGTGAGGGTCAGCTAGTTTATGATAAAGCCAACACGCCAATTTAGATTTACTCTAACATTCAAAGAAATCCTTAAATTCTAGGTTTTGCGAAAGTTGAGATGTCTCTAATTCCTGAACTACAAATCTCTCAACAATGAAACTTGTGTAAAACAATCCTTAAAATATTCTCTTTATAACACTGAAAAAAATTTTGGAATTGGATTACGCATTGAGAAGTTACAACTAAAAAACCATTTTGTCTTTCATCCCCTCTCCCAAAGGAACCGCGCAAAATATCGGGATCAAAAGTATCCTAGAACCTTCCTCGGATTATAAGCTCTGATTGTACCAACTTTCATTCAAATCGCTTCAGTAGTTTTGGCGTGATACTTATTCGGGATACAGACAGACAGACAGACCGACAGACAGACAGACATGAAAAATTTAAATTGCATTTTCGGCTTCAGTATCGATTAGAGAACGCCCTACAATTGAAATTTTCAAAATATCTTCCATGTACAGACTCGCGACCCTCAACAGTTTTATTATATGTATAGATAAATTAGATTACCGCTTTGACCACCTAACGACTAGCAGGATGTCTTGATAGTTGTCTCTGATAAATTTCAATTAGTAGAAACCTAGTTATAGAAACCTTGTTAAATTTATTGCGGCTAGAACCTAACCATTATAGATAAGATTGTATTCGATCCTTCGCTAGGAATAAAGTTTGGAACATTCCTTCAGTTTCCATCCTGAGTTCCAGCCCCGACTTGTGATTAAAAGTTCCGGGGCCCTGCTGCTGACTATCTGGCATATTATGGTTGATGGACCTATAACCATCTGGCGGCCGAGTAAGCATCATGCATTTATCCCCATAAACCACATTTCCCATTTTATTATATAACAGTACTAGCTGTTGCCCGCGACTTCGTACGCGTGAAAATTGGGTGCCGTCTATTTGGTAGAACCTTGATACTCCGAAACCTATTTGGGATAACTCACTTCGCAGAAACTTCTTTAATCGATCATTTATTAGGCATAAAAAATATTTGACATAAATATTTTCAGGCATAATGTGCTTATGACCGAATTTAGAATGGCAAACCCGCTGAGTTTCTTGCCAGTTCTTCTCAGGTGGGTCGCGTTGTGAACTGGTGTTAGAGTTCTGGTTTTATATTCTGGACGTTTTACAAGCGCATCTGTATAATGCCTATGTGAAATAAATATATTTTTGATTTGATTTGATCATACATTTAAGATAGTATAATTTTATTTGGCTTAATTACCTTTGGCATAGTTAAAATTTTGTATAACTTCATTTAGCATAACGTTCATTTAGAGTACAGATTTTCGCAGCGTTTCATTTCCCATAAGAATCTTTAGCAAATTTACATTTCGCATTTTAATCACTTCGTCAAATATTCATTTGGCAACTTTTTACTTGCTCAATTTTTATTTAGTCAAATATAAATTTACCAAAATATTTGTTTCGCAAAAAAATATATTCCAAAATTAACATCCCGACTCGAAAGTACCCCGACTTGGATAGGTTAGGTTAGAAGGTTAAGGCGGGAGCGAAGCGGAGCGGAGCTCCCGCCTTAGCCTTCGTGGTTATTTTTTTTAATGCAATGAATTTAGACTTTTAAGTAAATCATATGATATGTAATATTTTGGGTTTAAATAGTTATGGATAAGAAATATATACCAAAAGATGAATCTGGTTTTGAACTTTCTGCGATGTGATGATTATACATTGTGATTATTATGGATATAAAAATTATGCGTACAGATGATTCTGACTTACAAAGGGGATTGTTTTTTTATGGAATCACTTAAAATGAAAGCGTGTTTTAAATCGAAAATTGTGTTAATTTCTGTAAATGTCTTTTACGATTTAATTTAACAATAAAACATCGTTTCACCGTGGGAAATCACAAAAACATTTAATAGTTTTTATTGCATTTTCCGCCCCGACTATTAATAATATGGCGGCTGTTGACCAGTGTTGCCAACATGTAAGGCATATTCTTAAAATAAATAATTCAACAATAAATGAATCGATTAAAATCTATAATCGATACATTTTAATATACGTCGATATTGTCTTATATTGCTTTTACTATATATTATATCTATGATTACCATTCGCAAATATATTTATTCTACCTGCTGAGGCGGGAGGGGCGCACCTCCCGACTCAGCTGCTCAGTAGTTCACCCTGTGATACCTAATCGTGCATAATTGCTGCGCGACCGAACGAAATTCATAAACTCAAAGTTATGTGGCGCGAGCTGTGTTCCAGATAGCTGTTGCGTCTACGTATCTATAAGTATTAGGGCGCCTTCAAATTAGAGGCGTGAAGAAGCGCTGCAGTGGCGCGTCTAGCTCACCACTGTGGCACCACTGCAGCGCTTCCTCACGCCTCTAATTTGAAGGCACCCTTAATTTGTAAGCTCTTGATTCTAGTAAAGTACCACCGCTATACTAGAGTAGAACTTAGTTCAAACTTGGACCTACACGAATACGCTGCTGATATTATATAATTATGGAATCTAGATTTGGCTTAAGGTCTAAATAACCAAAGTCGGTATAAATTAATTGAAAAAAGAAATATTGTACGCGCTTGAGCGAGAGCGATGCTAATGGACTTGCCCAAAAATGGCATCGTCCAAATTGATTAGTGCAATAAAACACATATTTTAGTACGAATATTACGGTCTAAACTTGTGTTTTAAAGAAATGAGTACATAGGCCACAGTTATGTGGTACACGCTTGTTCTGATCACCGCATCTGATTGATGATGTTTACGATTAAATATAGTAAGTAATTACATAAGTAAAGCAATCATAAAATATATTAAGATATAATCATAATTTCAAAAATCTATATTAATTTGAAATAAACTATCGATTGATTTTATCGATTTAGTTTTAGTTGGCATCCCTAAATAACAGTACTAAATCGTCAAACGGGCCGGCTCGGCTGCCCGGCCGCCATATTGTATTCGGTAATTTCGGTACTCCGTTTCGTTGATAAAGATATTGCTTTTATTAGTAGTAAAAGTACTTGGAATTTATGATTTTAGCTGTGAAAAGAGTGTACTTTTTATGTTATAACTTTTAATTTATTGTATTACAATGCGTCGCTGTGTTTTTTGTTCGCTTAATTGATAACTCCGCTCCGCCAGTAGCAGTCATTATTGGATTTAAATGACTTAAGTTACACTGCATTACCGTCATGGATTTTGCCAACGCTGGTGAGTATTTATTTTATTACTACCAACCAACATGTGAATAACATAAAATATAAAAAATGTGCTGACTGTTTAGTCAGGGGCTCGACCAAGTTGTTCAAGGGCCACGGCAACCAGGGCGGCCATCTGCCCGATCGTTCTCGCGCTTTGGCGACCGTGGTGGCACGCATTTTTCGTTCAATCTTTCTAGCACAACTACCTAAGCTAGTTTCACTGCGACCATTACTGATCTATTGTGATCAAAGCGGAGTTCCTAAAAGAGATGATGTTTTAAAAATGGCACCGTGTGCTTCAGATTAGAAGATTATCAAAAGTATAATAGGTATGTATGTGCCTATTATGCTTTTAAATAAAATAAGTTATGCCTCTCACTGAAACTTACCAGGTCTACTGGCAATCCTAGAAGACACTTTTTGACAATACATGTTGGGTTTATGTGAAAAAGGTACTAAAACTGTGATACATACTGAATCAGTAAATATTTGTATATTAATTAATGAACAAGATCCTAAAAACTACTGAACGATTTTAATGTTTACTGCTGCAATAGATCATTTACAGATAGCACTAGATTCGAGGGGAATGATTATAATTATGTATTTATATTACAAAATATCATAGTTAAAAAGCAAAGGTGTAGCAAATATGATGTTGTGTGAGTCAGCTGTTTTAATGCAGATTAGACAAATGCAGTGATATAAATGCATCCCAGGAACTGCGAGTGCATTGCATAAGAATAATTTGACACATGGAAACTGTTTGTGTTGTAGGTATCACGTGAAAATAACATATGCATAAAGTGCTATGAATCGATGCAAGCTGCTCTTGAAACTGGGCTGGGAGAAGCCCCAGCATTCGGACATAGAAGTATCTGTTATTTCTGTGGCAAATCTACCTACGGACAAAATCAGTAAGAGTGCCACTAGATTGTGATGAAAGGAACTTACTGCTTACCGAGATATATCCACACTTGGTATGTACTTACAGTTAATTAAGTATAATCAACTGTATAGCTGTATCGGTTATTTCTAATGTACTCACAGAAAGTCAGCTTTGTTAATTTCATAATATGACTATTTTCACAATGCATGTTCACGGTGTAAAACCAGTTGTTTTACACCGTGAACATGCACTCTTCAAAACTCACACACTATATCTAGCTAGTAAGCTGTTTGGAGCCTTGATGTAAGAGCATCAATAGACATACTTATAATTTCTATGTATGCTGTTAAAAATGGTCCTGTCCTGTTATTAAAATAGACCCTTGGTCCATGAATCTTGGGTCATGGATCCATGATCTTTAATTGGGGATCCTGGACACTGGATCTTTTGATATTGGTCCCGTCTTCTACAAACCTTAAATATTTGATGTTTTTGGAGTTTATTATTCAGTCAGCTTTATTTGGGCTAGATGATGTTTTGTGAGAATTTCTAATAATATTTATGTATGAAATAATAATCTTTAAAACAATTCATATAATGTAGCATATCTTTTCCTTTCAGGGTCCTCACCTGGAGAAAGCTAGTGAAGCATGTTGGATGAGAGCTAGAAGGGCTGTACAACGGCATTCTCTTCACGAAGCCGAGCATTTGGTTCATGAATGTGGTAGAAGACAGTGCAACTGCAGCATCTGAACCTTCACTACAGCATCACTACCATCACCACCACTACCATTACCACCAGAACCTTTGTACCAGCCACAAGTAAGGCATCAGGAACCAAAAATAAATTCAAACATATAAATGTGTAACTGTACAAGACATTGCATGTTTCGAAACTGTGACAATATGGAACATATGTTAGTGCCCAAAGATATGTGAGAAGTGCTGAGCCGTCATAGAATTTACATTCCGGCTAATGCAAGACTGTTTTATTTTTACTTATAATTTATACTTACTCTGTTGATTAAGAGACTAGTACCCAATGCACTGCTATTTGACTCTGTTGATTATGACAGTACCTTAAGATACTCTGTCATATAACTGTGTTTATATTAGTTAAGAAACTCTGTATATTAACTATGTAACAGAGAGAAGCGCTGAGCCGTCATAGAATTTACATTCCGGCTAATGCAAGACTGTTTTATTTTTACTTATAATTTATACTTACTCTGTTGATTAAGAGACTAGTACCCAATGCACTGCTATTTGACTCTGTTGATTATGACAGTACCTTAAGATACTCTGTCATATAACTGTGTTTATATTAGTTAAGAAACTCTGTATATTAACTATGTAACAGAGAGAAGCGCTGAGCCGTCATAGAATTTACATTCCGGCTAATGCAAGACTGTTTTATTTTTACTTATAATTTATACTTACTCTGTTGATTAAGAGACTAGTACCCAATGCACTGCTATTTGACTCTGTTGATTATGACAGTACCTTAAGATACTCTGTAATATAACTGTGTTTATATTAGTTAAGAAATTCTGTATATTAACTATGTAACAGAATATCTTATGATAGTAGCTATCATAAGATATTCTATTATTAAGATAATAATTGGTTTAACACCTACCTGCCGCCTCTGTTAATCCCGTAATCATTCCTTAAATAATTATAGTTTGCATACATTCCCAACGGACTCGGTATTCGGGCGGGCATACCGTGTTATTTTCGACATAATTTTTAAAATATGCTCTCCAATTTAATATACTAGTAGTTATGGTAAAATGCTTTGTTATTCCTATAGCTTTTGATAATCCTTTCCATCAGGAGTTTGGTTTGGCCTTCCTTAGAGGCTCCATACACGTACAATAATATAATATTGATCATTAGAGATGATTGTTGGGGTAATATTGATGTTTGAACAGACATATACTTGGACGGAAATAAATATTGATGCAATGTTATTAGAATCAATATTATTGTAGGTGTATGGGGCCTCTTACCATCATAAGGGTAACATTTACTATTGTGACCATTAGGATTGACACACCGAGGGTGTGTGGCAGGCTCCCTCCTTTCACTCTCCTTTATTTAAGTCTATTTTACGTTGTCGCTGTCCGGTCGGGTTACATGAAGTATTTTATTAAATATTTGCTTGCATTGGAAAATGTTTTCAACTACTCAGGTCACAATAGGCTTTATTCCAAAAATAAAATATCTTTATTGTATTATTCTATTATTTATTAATTAAAATATCAATCCTCATTGAAGCTGTGTTACAGTAAGTTTTGTGGGTGCAAGCAATGCCAGAGTCGCTCACCGGTAGTTGATATGCTTTTACTTATGCTGTTTTCATTATCTAACTGCACTTTACTAATATTCATTAAGCGCCTGTGTTACGACTTGATAGTAGATGGAGCATCAAGGATTCTGCAGTTTGTTCTTGCAACATCGCAAGGAGCATCTGCACCAAAGCCTCGGTTGGTCAGCAAGTACACCACACGCAGTTGATGTTGACCTGAACCCTGAAGATTGTGGAACCCTAGTACTGTACTGTCTTTCCACTCTGACCATGTAAGAAAGGTAAGGGGAATGCTAATTCCGAGTACCTAAGTGAATTGGAATGAGTAACCATCTGTGTCAGGAACAACGCTTAGATGATGATGATGATTAATTAATACCACAACGGTAACCAATTATTAAGTGCTCACATTTAATAATTCGATGTCAATGGGGCTAATTATTAGGTATTTTTTAACCCTCCATGGGAAAAGTGCGTACAATTAGGGTATTCAAGACCTAATTTGATGCACGATTTGCCACGAAATCCGGTGCTAAATATAATAGTTTATTATTATTTCTTAAAATATAGCATAATATCATCAGGATGCAGACATTTTTATAGAGACACAGCAAACTTCATAGTGATACGAGCTTCCATAGTCACCTGGTCATCCTTCTTTATGGGTTTCAATGTATGCTAAATGAGTTTATACCAAACGATATTCTGCGAAAAGAGGTTTATGCTATTAGTTGTTATGCAATATAAAATTATTACTTAAAAAGTTCTACTATATGAGGTGTACCCGTGAAAATTATGTTATAATGCCAATTTGATTGCTCTCTGCTTAGCCCCTAGGATATTTAGCGTGATAATATATAGCCTATTTGAAGACCCTACCCCTAGTTAGTATTTATGCAAAATTTTAATCAAATCTATTGAGTACTTTTCGAGATCCTTCCGGACAAGGCAAAGTAAACAGACAAACAGACAAACTGACAAATAGACAAAAAAAAATCTAACTACATTTTCGACTTCGGTATCTTATGTTGAACACCCAGCGAGTATTTTTTTTTTAACATTTCCAATGTACAGTTTTGACTTTTCTATCATTTTATTGGTGGGTAGATAGATACCTAAGAACATTTCCTGCGAGTGATTTTAACTTGTAAGTAGATGAGATATTTCCTAATTCCGTTCCAATTTTGTTTCTCTGTCTATTTGTTGGAGTATTAAGTTGTGGGTCTTGTTTTAGAGTCCATAGTCGAGCGCTTGTTTGTTATTTCGTACAAAATAAAATTATTGACGTCACAGTATTCGTAACACTCTCTTGGGAATTTCTATTCCTACAAGGGCTACAAGTGATCAATAATGATTTCTCTCTATCTCTCTCTTACTCTCTCCCTGTACACACAGATGGATACAATATACCGACCCCCGAGGTGTGAGTGGACAGTGATACTACGAAGGTTCACACTTCGCCAGTTGTCACACCAATGGACATCAGCAAGTGTAAAGTGAGGCATTGATATTGATAGTGCAATGCTTATGCAACATTAATACTTGCATTAGAAGGTGGTGTGTGTGAATCACTGTGGGAAGGAACACGTCACCACACTTACGTATCTTTTAAAGACCCCGGCTCAGTGACTGCCTGACCGCAGATCCTAATCGTGAGCCGGGAAGGTGCGTCTCGCCTGTATGCACCTGACCTCGTCCGTGCTGGCCAATGTGTGCGGGAAGATCAGAGGATTGCTTAATCGAATAACAGACCCACAGTCATATTTATGAACGGGTATGGATAAAGGTCAATAATATTTTATACTACGAGTAGGTACCTATTATGAAAGAAAGAACCCGTTGTGTGGTAATCAATGGGTCAGAGTACAAGTAAGCTAGCGCTTTAAACTTGTACCTAAGTTCTGGAGCTGGTGTAGTGTCAATCAGTCCAGCGGTTGAACTCGAGTGTGTTGTAATATTCGTCTCGGCGCGCGGCGTGGTGTGATGGGTGTGATGCAATGGCGCGATAACACACGTGGCGGGCCCCGAGGGCCGAGTGCTGTTATAGCAGCCATTAAACAGTCCGTCGCACGCGCGGCCGTGCCCCAGCCTCCGCACCGCGCCCGCCGCGAGACGGGGCGGTCTCTGTGCGCGTGCGCTCTCCACGGGCACCGTGTGTGGTGAACAAGTACTGAACTATTGTTTTTGGTTACCCTATAGTAATTAACCAAAGCGATTTAGGCTCCTATATTATATACTAGCTGTTCCCCGCTGCTTCGACCCCGTAGAAGTCGCTATCGCCTAAAATCATAACCCTCCTTTTGGGCAGTTGGTTAAAAAGTAGCATATGTCTTTCCCCAGGGCCTCGAACTACCAAATTTCATCTCAATCACCCAGCCGTTTAGGCGTGAAAGCATAACAGACAGACAGACAGAGTTACTTTCGGATTTATAATATTATTAGGGATCCCTAATCCCTACCTATACGTAGTTACATATACCTTGTCACGCCTCTATCCCCGAAGGGGTAGGCAAAGGCATGGTTTATGCCAAAATTGCAATTTAGATATAACCATAATAACGAACTTTAGTCACACAGGAATCGGAGAGTCCCGAATGAACGGGGCGCCCCCCTAGCCTGGTCGACGTGAATAATCTTCTTGATATCCTTCGGCCCCGCTCGCTATAGGGTGAGGAGTGACAACGCGGGGCATAGTGGGTAGGATGGTCCCTTTCCGGACCGGGCCGGGAGTTCCACACACCGTCCGCGACTGGGATGACATCGCGTAAAAGCGTTGCCGGCGTCATAAAAAGTGACATAATGTTTCCCGTCGCATTTACTATCGTCGCGGCGCGTAACGTCGCTAAAATTTTAAAACTTATTAAAAAGGTCATTATAATGATTAAGGGTATTGTAAAACGATACGCTTACACACAAATAGAAAATTCTTTGTACTTAAACAGAATGCTATGTTAAAACCATTCAGCCCACGCCTGCGGCCGACTTGATCTTTAGCTTTTTTTTTAGATTAAGCATATAGGGCAGTTTCACACGCTCCTAAGAGTCTGACTGATGAAGAAATAATTCTTCTTTCATACATCTTATGTGACGTTAACGAAGTTGCGAGAGTCAGATAGTACTGTATCTATTTATATGCTAATATTATAAAGAGGAAAGATTTGATTGTTTGTTTGTATCGAATAGGCTCCGAAACGACTGGACCGATTTGAAAAATTCTTTCATTGTTGGAAGCTACACTCCTTGCGGTGAACATAGGCTATATTTATTTCCCGTATTCCCACTAGAGCGGGAACTACACGGGTGAAACTGCGTGACCTCCGCTAGTTTATTTATAAAACTCTGGATAATATCAATTTTATTTTTTTGTAGAAATTTATAACTTTTACAGTAAATTTTCGGAAAGAACAATGGCAAAAAATTGTCTGATAATTTAAAAACGTCCATAAATATTAGTTACGCCAAAGTAATTAATTGTTTATTTTATGATTTTACTAGTATCTAAATGTTCCAATAAAAGCCGGCGTTAAATCTACATTTTAAAAGATTTTCAACGATTATTTACAGCAATAAGGCGCGTGAACTAGCCAATCAAACCGTGCGTTCCTACCTTGTCACTTTGACTTGACAGATCACAGAATTGACAGAATACTCCGCGCTTTTTGTAGAAAGTGTTGTTTTGTGTACTTTTTCTGATTTTCTTTAATAATTCTGACCCTGGACTGTTTTATGGACTCCGATTATTTCCTCGAGTGACTATTGTGTGCCCAACGGACTCTTGATATAGCTTTTGAATGACTTTGTGCTATTCCCTACTGGACTGCTTATTTGTGAATTGGATTTGTTGTTCTTCGATAATGGGAGATCGTTGGAGACTATCGAGGCCTACACGCATTTTATGTGTTTAATTGCATTATATGTGTGAACATATTGCGCCGATGTGAAGTGTAATTTATGTGAAACTAGCTGAGCCCGCAACTTCGTTTACGTCACATAAGGTGTATGAAAGGAGAGGTACTTCTTCATCAGACTCATCAAGCAGCGTGTGAAACTGCCCTGTTGGCTTAATCATAAAAGAGCTTAAAGATTAAGTCTATTCTATAACAATTCAGTCCACGCCTTGGGCGCGGGCTGAATTGTTTTAGAATAGCCACAAACGTACAGACAAACAGACATACAGACATACAGACAAACAGACAAAAATTCTAAAAATCATTGTTTTGGGTTCTACTGCGTTCATAAAGCCCCCCTATAATATTTTTTCTCATTTATCTTTCATGTACAGACAGCGACCTGTTACGATTTTATTATATGTATTGATAAAAGAAATGAAAACATTGTGGTTTTATTTTTATTTCATGACATGACTCACGATCATATTGACAACAAATCTATACCCTACTCCTGTATGTACCTACTAAAATGGGATTAGTCCGTTAATCCACCCATGAAAATCCACCCCTTATGACCATCGAAAAACACTCCAGTCGGTTATTTTAGTCACCATAGTGTTTGAACATTAGGTATGTATAGGTAAGTATGGCGGGACTATACGACAACATAACCTAACAATCAAAACACAATATCTTTATTTTCCGGCTTTCTCGATGGAAAATGAATTCATTTATGGAATCTACTAACGAAACTGAAACGTTTGACATATTTTTCACTTATGTGCGCTCATCTTTTATGTCAGACAATTGCTAGTAAGGGAAACTGCCATTGTTCTTTGAAATTCGGAATAATGTTGTTCGGGAAAATAACAGTTTGGACTTTTGATTATTCGTAGTAATTTAAAATTAAGTCTATTATTCGTAATAATTTGACGTATTAGACAGTGCAACTGCAGCATCTGAACCTTCACTACAGCATCACTACCATCACCACCACTACCATTACCACCAGAACCTTTGTACCAGCCACAAGTAAGGCATCAGGAACCAAAAATAAATTCAAACATATAAATGTGTAACTGTACAAGACATTGCATGTTTCGAAACTGTGACAATATGGAACATATGTTAGTGCCCAAAGATATGTGAGAAGTGCTGAGCCGTCATAGAATTTACATTCCGGCTAATGCAAGACTGTTTTATTTTTACTTATAATTTATACTTACTCTGTTGATTAAGAGACTAGTACCCAATGCACTGCTATTTGACTCTGTTGATTATGACAGTACCTTAAGATACTCTGTCATATAACTGTGTTTATATTAGTTAAGAAACTCTGTATATTAACTATGTAACAGAGAGAAGCGCTGAGCCGTCATAGAATTTACATTCCGGCTAATGCAAGACTGTTTTATTTTTACTTATAATTTATACTTACTCTGTTGATTAAGAGACTAGTACCCAATGCACTGCTATTTGACTCTGTTGATTATGACAGTACCTTAAGATACTCTGTCATATAACTGTGTTTATATTAGTTAAGAAACTCTGTATATTAACTATGTAACAGAGAGAAGCGCTGAGCCGTCATAGAATTTACATTCCGGCTAATGCAAGACTGTTTTATTTTTACTTATAATTTATACTTACTCTGTTGATTAAGAGACTAGTACCCAATGCACTGCTATTTGACTCTGTTGATTATGACAGTACCTTAAGATACTCTGTAATATAACTGTGTTTATATTAGTTAAGAAATTCTGTATATTAACTATGTAACAGAATATCTTATGATAGTAGCTATCATAAGATATTCTATTATTAAGATAATAATTGGTTTAACACCTACCTGCCGCCTCTGTTAATCCCGTAATCATTCCTTAAATAATTATAGTTTGCATACATTCCCAACGGACTCGGTATTCGGGCGGGCATACCGTGTTATTTTCGACATAATTTTTAAAATATGCTCTCCAATTTAATATACTAGTAGTTATGGTAAAATGCTTTGTTATTCCTATAGCTTTTGATAATCCTTTCCATCAGGAGTTTGGTTTGGCCTTCCTTAGAGGCTCCATACACGTACAATAATATAATATTGATCATTAGAGATGATTGTTGGGGTAATATTGATGTTTGAACAGACATATACTTGGACGGAAATAAATATTGATGCAATGTTATTAGAATCAATATTATTGTAGGTGTATGGGGCCTCTTACCATCATAAGGGTAACATTTACTATTGTGACCATTAGGATTGACACACCGAGGGTGTGTGGCAGGCTCCCTCCTTTCACTCTCCTTTATTTAAGTCTATTTTACGTTGTCGCTGTCCGGTCGGGTTACATGAAGTATTTTATTAAATATTTGCTTGCATTGGAAAATGTTTTCAACTACTCAGGTCACAATAGGCTTTATTCCAAAAATAAAATATCTTTATTGTATTATTCTATTATTTATTAATTAAAATATCAATCCTCATTGAAGCTGTGTTACAGTAAGTTTTGTGGGTGCAAGCAATGCCAGAGTCGCTCACCGGTAGTTGATATGCTTTTACTTATGCTGTTTTCATTATCTAACTGCACTTTACTAATATTCATTAAGCGCCTGTGTTACGACTTGATAGTAGATGGAGCATCAAGGATTCTGCAGTTTGTTCTTGCAACATCGCAAGGAGCATCTGCACCAAAGCCTCGGTTGGTCAGCAAGTACACCACACGCAGTTGATGTTGACCTGAACCCTGAAGATTGTGGAACCCTAGTACTGTACTGTCTTTCCACTCTGACCATGTAAGAAAGGTAAGGGGAATGCTAATTCCGAGTACCTAAGTGAATTGGAATGAGTAACCATCTGTGTCAGGAACAACGCTTAGATGATGATGATGATTAATTAATACCACAACGGTAACCAATTATTAAGTGCTCACATTTAATAATTCGATGTCAATGGGGCTAATTATTAGGTATTTTTTAACCCTCCATGGGAAAAGTGCGTACAATTAGGGTATTCAAGACCTAATTTGATGCACGATTTGCCACGAAATCCGGTGCTAAATATAATAGTTTATTATTATTTCTTAAAATATAGCATAATATCATCAGGATGCAGACATTTTTATAGAGACACAGCAAACTTCATAGTGATACGAGCTTCCATAGTCACCTGGTCATCCTTCTTTATGGGTTTCAATGTATGCTAAATGAGTTTATACCAAACGATATTCTGCGAAAAGAGGTTTATGCTATTAGTTGTTATGCAATATAAAATTATTACTTAAAAAGTTCTACTATATGAGGTGTACCCGTGAAAATTATGTTATAATGCCAATTTGATTGCTCTCTGCTTAGCCCCTAGGATATTTAGCGTGATAATATATAGCCTATTTGAAGACCCTACCCCTAGTTAGTATTTATGCAAAATTTTAATCAAATCTATTGAGTACTTTTCGAGATCCTTCCGGACAAGGCAAAGTAAACAGACAAACAGACAAACTGACAAATAGACAAAAAAAAATCTAACTACATTTTCGACTTCGGTATCTTATGTTGAACACCCAGCGAGTATTTTTTTTTTAACATTTCCAATGTACAGTTTTGACTTTTCTATCATTTTATTGGTGGGTAGATAGATACCTAAGAACATTTCCTGCGAGTGATTTTAACTTGTAAGTAGATGAGATATTTCCTAATTCCGTTCCAATTTTGTTTCTCTGTCTATTTGTTGGAGTATTAAGTTGTGGGTCTTGTTTTAGAGTCCATAGTCGAGCGCTTGTTTGTTATTTCGTACAAAATAAAATTATTGACGTCACAGTATTCGTAACACTCTCTTGGGAATTTCTATTCCTACAAGGGCTACAAGTGATCAATAATGATTTCTCTCTATCTCTCTCTTACTCTCTCCCTGTACACACAGATGGATACAATATACCGACCCCCGAGGTGTGAGTGGACAGTGATACTACGAAGGTTCACACTTCGCCAGTTGTCACACCAATGGACATCAGCAAGTGTAAAGTGAGGCATTGATATTGATAGTGCAATGCTTATGCAACATTAATACTTGCATTAGAAGGTGGTGTGTGTGAATCACTGTGGGAAGGAACACGTCACCACACTTACGTATCTTTTAAAGACCCCGGCTCAGTGACTGCCTGACCGCAGATCCTAATCGTGAGCCGGGAAGGTGCGTCTCGCCTGTATGCACCTGACCTCGTCCGTGCTGGCCAATGTGTGCGGGAAGATCAGAGGATTGCTTAATCGAATAACAGACCCACAGTCATATTTATGAACGGGTATGGATAAAGGTCAATAATATTTTATACTACGAGTAGGTACCTATTATGAAAGAAAGAACCCGTTGTGTGGTAATCAATGGGTCAGAGTACAAGTAAGCTAGCGCTTTAAACTTGTACCTAAGTTCTGGAGCTGGTGTAGTGTCAATCAGTCCAGCGGTTGAACTCGAGTGTGTTGTAATATTCGTCTCGGCGCGCGGCGTGGTGTGATGGGTGTGATGCAATGGCGCGATAACACACGTGGCGGGCCCCGAGGGCCGAGTGCTGTTATAGCAGCCATTAAACAGTCCGTCGCACGCGCGGCCGTGCCCCAGCCTCCGCACCGCGCCCGCCGCGAGACGGGGCGGTCTCTGTGCGCGTGCGCTCTCCACGGGCACCGTGTGTGGTGAACAAGTACTGAACTATTGTTTTTGGTTACCCTATAGTAATTAACCAAAGCGATTTAGGCTCCTATATTATATACTAGCTGTTCCCCGCTGCTTCGACCCCGTAGAAGTCGCTATCGCCTAAAATCATAACCCTCCTTTTGGGCAGTTGGTTAAAAAGTAGCATATGTCTTTCCCCAGGGCCTCGAACTACCAAATTTCATCTCAATCACCCAGCCGTTTAGGCGTGAAAGCATAACAGACAGACAGACAGAGTTACTTTCGGATTTATAATATTATTAGGGATCCCTAATCCCTACCTATACGTAGTTACATATACCTTGTCACGCCTCTATCCCCGAAGGGGTAGGCAAAGGCATGGTTTATGCCAAAATTGCAATTTAGATATAACCATAATAACGAACTTTAGTCACACAGGAATCGGAGAGTCCCGAATGAACGGGGCGCCCCCCTAGCCTGGTCGACGTGAATAATCTTCTTGATATCCTTCGGCCCCGCTCGCTATAGGGTGAGGAGTGACAACGCGGGGCATAGTGGGTAGGATGGTCCCTTTCCGGACCGGGCCGGGAGTTCCACACACCGTCCGCGACTGGGATGACATCGCGTAAAAGCGTTGCCGGCGTCATAAAAAGTGACATAATGTTTCCCGTCGCATTTACTATCGTCGCGGCGCGTAACGTCGCTAAAATTTTAAAACTTATTAAAAAGGTCATTATAATGATTAAGGGTATTGTAAAACGATACGCTTACACACAAATAGAAAATTCTTTGTACTTAAACAGAATGCTATGTTAAAACCATTCAGCCCACGCCTGCGGCCGACTTGATCTTTAGCTTTTTTTTTAGATTAAGCATATAGGGCAGTTTCACACGCTCCTAAGAGTCTGACTGATGAAGAAATAATTCTTCTTTCATACATCTTATGTGACGTTAACGAAGTTGCGAGAGTCAGATAGTACTGTATCTATTTATATGCTAATATTATAAAGAGGAAAGATTTGATTGTTTGTTTGTATCGAATAGGCTCCGAAACGACTGGACCGATTTGAAAAATTCTTTCATTGTTGGAAGCTACACTCCTTGCGGTGAACATAGGCTATATTTATTTCCCGTATTCCCACTAGAGCGGGAACTACACGGGTGAAACTGCGTGACCTCCGCTAGTTTATTTATAAAACTCTGGATAATATCAATTTTATTTTTTTGTAGAAATTTATAACTTTTACAGTAAATTTTCGGAAAGAACAATGGCAAAAAATTGTCTGATAATTTAAAAACGTCCATAAATATTAGTTACGCCAAAGTAATTAATTGTTTATTTTATGATTTTACTAGTATCTAAATGTTCCAATAAAAGCCGGCGTTAAATCTACATTTTAAAAGATTTTCAACGATTATTTACAGCAATAAGGCGCGTGAACTAGCCAATCAAACCGTGCGTTCCTACCTTGTCACTTTGACTTGACAGATCACAGAATTGACAGAATACTCCGCGCTTTTTGTAGAAAGTGTTGTTTTGTGTACTTTTTCTGATTTTCTTTAATAATTCTGACCCTGGACTGTTTTATGGACTCCGATTATTTCCTCGAGTGACTATTGTGTGCCCAACGGACTCTTGATATAGCTTTTGAATGACTTTGTGCTATTCCCTACTGGACTGCTTATTTGTGAATTGGATTTGTTGTTCTTCGATAATGGGAGATCGTTGGAGACTATCGAGGCCTACACGCATTTTATGTGTTTAATTGCATTATATGTGTGAACATATTGCGCCGATGTGAAGTGTAATTTATGTGAAACTAGCTGAGCCCGCAACTTCGTTTACGTCACATAAGGTGTATGAAAGGAGAGGTACTTCTTCATCAGACTCATCAAGCAGCGTGTGAAACTGCCCTGTTGGCTTAATCATAAAAGAGCTTAAAGATTAAGTCTATTCTATAACAATTCAGTCCACGCCTTGGGCGCGGGCTGAATTGTTTTAGAATAGCCACAAACGTACAGACAAACAGACATACAGACATACAGACAAACAGACAAAAATTCTAAAAATCATTGTTTTGGGTTCTACTGCGTTCATAAAGCCCCCCTATAATATTTTTTCTCATTTATCTTTCATGTACAGACAGCGACCTGTTACGATTTTATTATATGTATTGATAAAAGAAATGAAAACATTGTGGTTTTATTTTTATTTCATGACATGACTCACGATCATATTGACAACAAATCTATACCCTACTCCTGTATGTACCTACTAAAATGGGATTAGTCCGTTAATCCACCCATGAAAATCCACCCCTTATGACCATCGAAAAACACTCCAGTCGGTTATTTTAGTCACCATAGTGTTTGAACATTAGGTATGTATAGGTAAGTATGGCGGGACTATACGACAACATAACCTAACAATCAAAACACAATATCTTTATTTTCCGGCTTTCTCGATGGAAAATGAATTCATTTATGGAATCTACTAACGAAACTGAAACGTTTGACATATTTTTCACTTATGTGCGCTCATCTTTTATGTCAGACAATTGCTAGTAAGGGAAACTGCCATTGTTCTTTGAAATTCGGAATAATGTTGTTCGGGAAAATAACAGTTTGGACTTTTGATTATTCGTAGTAATTTAAAATTAAGTCTATTATTCGTAATAATTTAATTTTAAATTAAAATAAAAAATATAATTCGAACTTAATAAGTTCGAATTAGTTCGAATTAATTCCTCCTTTTTTGGAAGTCGGTTAAAAAGACGATATTCATTTATCCGAAAGTCATAATATGACTTTCGGATAAATGAATATCTTCTTTTTAACCGACTTCCAAAAAAGGAGGGGGTTCTCAATTCGTCTGCATTTTTTTTATGTTTGTTACCGGCAAATCGCTTGAAAGAGTTAACCGATTTTGATGATCCTTTTTTTATTTGAAAGCTGGTGCTTCCCATGTGGTCCCATATACAGGAAGTCAGAATCTGATGCTGGGATCCTGAAGAAATCGAAGAAAACCCTCGAATCGAGGGAATTTCTTAACGATTTACAGCAGTTACCTTGTGTTTGGGCTTGATTAATTTGTATTGGGGAGAACATTACACCTAGATAGATATAATTTCAGTCTACCCGTCACTAAAAATAATGAAAAAAAAATTACCAAAAGAAACCGACTTCAAACAAAAACTAAAAATTGAAAAAAGAAAAACGGACTTCAAACAAAAACTAAAAATTGAAAAATAAAAATTTCAATACAGTATTAATTAGCTAGCTACATAATCACAAATCACAATATTTTAATTTAAATCCAATAACAATGTCAACTACCCAATTACAATAAATAATGTCCATATCTCTGTATGTAATACATGTTATAAAAATTAAATTTTTCTGTTAAGATTACAACAAACTAAACAATGTCGTAAACTAAATCAAAATTAACAATGTCAAAAACTCAGTCAAAATTAACAGTGTCAACAACACCATAATAATTTGTCATAATGTCAGAGAATACAGGATAAAATTTATGTCAGGATAAATCCGTAGTGAAACATGTCAAAATGAATAGGAATGTCAAAATAGCTTTTAAAAAGTCAATTAAATACCTAAACATTAATCTCACAGTTCTAGGACAGAATAAAGATTACAATAAATTAAATAACAATGTCAAAAACTTTATCAAAATTAACAATGTCAAAAACTAGATTATTAGACGAGGTTGATTTTACCACTGGTAAGCGCAGGTTAAATGAAAGCCGAAATGTTCAATAGACTTTGTATTTAAAGCAAACTACAACAATAGTGTGAGCAAATTTTAGAATAACAAAACTTACAAATGTATGATATCATCGGAATGTAACTATTGCGAGATTTAATTTCTTGCACAGCGCCATCTATCGGTGGCGCGGTAAACTTTTGTGTAAATAGACTTAAACCC
Source organism: Miltochrista miniata (assembly GCA_933228765.1). Taxonomy (NCBI): domain Eukaryota; kingdom Metazoa; phylum Arthropoda; class Insecta; order Lepidoptera; family Erebidae; genus Miltochrista; species Miltochrista miniata. Next base: position 33,548,075 of record OW121763.1, read on the forward strand.
TAAACATACCGCCCACCAAGGACAATATGCCAATATGTCCTTAATATAAAAATATTATAACTAATGAATACCGCCCACCATCATACATGTTCAAGATACAAATGATTGGTGGTAGGTTACAAATTGCACAGAAAACCATAATATCATAATACTTCACATTAACCCGAAGGCTTCAAATATCACCTAAAAATCATTAGATTGACGTTCCAAAAACACTTTATTTACTAAACTAAAGTTTACTTTCGTATATCACACACAAGTTCTTATATCTACCTAAATTTAAGAAATGAACCCAAAGAAAAGAAAATAGTTAGCAAAAGTTCAATTAGCTACTGGAAGGACACACACTTTAGAGACTGGTCTCTTTATTAAAGAAGATTTGGTACGCAATGTTACCACGCGCGTTATGCCATCAGGACCAGGGTGCTTGCGTTCTATCCGCCCCAACAACCATCGACCCGGAGGTAGATCATCCTCCTTAATTAATGCTACATCACCAATATCAGGCTCTGGAGTGTGTAAAGTCCATTTATGACGTTGCAAAAACTGGTTCAAGTAGTCTTGCGACCAAGTTCGCCAAAAATCTTGGGTCATTTTTTGAGTGAGCTGCCAACGTCTTAAAACGGAAACGTTAGCTGCTTCAAAATTATCGTCGGGTACAAGGACCAAAGGTTCTCCAACCAAGAAATGGCCTGGAGTCAACACTGTCAATTCCTTTTGATCCTCAATAAAAGAGAGCGGTCTTGAGTTCAAACATGCCTCTATTTGTGCTAACACTGTGGTTAGCTCTTCAAAAGTTAACGTAGAGTTACCGACAACCCGTTTTAGAATTTTCTTGGTAGACTTCAAGCCTGATTCCCATAATCCACCCTGGTTCGGAGCATGGGCTGTAATGAAGGTCCACTGAGTACCATTATTTGCTAGACTTTCACTAAGTTCAGGTATGAAGTTAGAATTTTCTTTATTAAATAACTCAGTTAACTCTCGTGCGGCTCCCACGAAATTTGTGCCATTGTCACTATAAAGTCGAGCACAGTGACCCCGTCTGGCAACAAATCTCTTAAAAGCAGCCAAGAAACCCTTCGTCGTCATATCACTCACGGCTTCCAAGTGAATGGCCCGAGTAGACATACATACAAACAAGGCGATGTAACCCTTGTAGGATTTGTTACCGCGTCCCGGAGATACTCTGATGTTGATAGGACCGGCGTAATCAACACCACTGTTCAAGAATACCTTGTTAGGTGTAACGCGTGCGGAGGGAAGTTGGCCCATCAGTTGGTTTCTAGTCTTAGCAGAGTATCTTATGCAAGTAACACATTTTCTATAACATGCCTTGACTAGAACCTTGACTCCCACTATCCAGTACATTGACCTTAAGAATGTGATCATAGCTTGTGGTCCCCCATGCATCGTTTTTGTATGCGCATTTTCAATTAATAGCTTTGTAAGAAAACAATCTTTCGGCAAAAATATTGGATGTTTACGATTGAAATTCAATTCGGACATTTCCAACCGCCCACCGACTCTGACTACTTCTTCATGATCTAGGAACAAATTTAAAGATTTATGCTTCCCTTTTGCGTTCGAATTGTTACCAGATTTTTTCAGTTCCGAAATTTCCTCCTGCAAATATTCCACCTGGCATCTTTTGATACAGATCTTCATCGCCTCATCCAATTCTACCTTTGACAAGTAATGGTCTCGAAGTTGAGGAACATTGTTACTTGTAGGCCTTGTGTAATTTAAAAATCTTCTACAGTACGCCACTACTCGTATCAATTTCTGAAGAGATGAATACCTGTCCCAAAACGAGCTCTCAACGATGCCAGTATGAACTTTAACCTCTTCCAGTTGAGTACCTAAATGTTTTGGTTTTTTGTAATTTATTACCGATTCACGTAAGAATTCGGGGCCCTTGAACCACATTGAGGTGTTACAGAGTTCACTCGGAGCGACACCACGTGAAGCGCAATCTGCAGGGTTCTGTTTGGAGGAGACGTGTGACCAATGTTGAGTATCGAGCGTATTCAATATTTCTGATACGCGGTTGGCCACGAACGTCTTCCACCGACTCGGATGGCTGTTGAGCCAGGCCAAAACCACTTCCGAGTCAGTCCACGCGTGTAAATTTGTTGACTCTATTTTCAGAACTGTAGCTACTTCTCTCATAAGTTTGGCCAACAAAACAGCTCCACACAGCTCGAGTCGCGGTATTGACACCTGCTTTACAGGCGAAACTTTGGTTTTTGATGCAACCAAGGCCACATGTATAGTACCCGTACTGTCTATGACTCTTAAGTATATTACAGCGGCATATGCTAGCTTAGAGGCATCTGAAAACCCGTGCAGCTGTATTTCTCGACTGTCGGAACTAGTGTTGCACCACCGAGGGATTTTAATATCAGCCATTGAAGGTAAGTCCTCACGGTAAGTAAACCATTCATTAACCAGACTATGAGGAACCTCCTCGTCCCAGCTTATACCTGCTAACCAGAGCTTTTGTATTAAAATCTTTGCTGTGATTATGCTAGGAGCTAGCCAACCCAACGGATCAAAAAGCTTGGAAATATCAGATATAATTTTTCTTTTTGTTATAGGTGCAGCTATTGTAGGAAGTTTTATGGAGTACTTAAAAACATCAGCCCCAGAGTCCCAGGTAAGTCCAAGTATTTTAGTTATATTATCTGTATTCAATTTTAGTTCCTTATTCTTATCCATAATAATTGTACCTTTATTTATTTTATCGACTAATTCTTTATTGTTACTATTAAATTTCTGTAATTTAAATCCCCCCTTCGATAGGACTGTATATATTATTTTGTACATCTCATATGCTTGATCTATATCATCAGCCCCTGACATATAGTCATCCATATAAAAGTCATTTAAAATGCTTTTCGCTGCTTTAGGATGATCCTGACATTCGTCATAGGCTATTTGATGAAGAACTCGCACTGCTAGGAAAGGCGCTGAAGCTGTGCCGAAAGTAGCTGTGATCAATTCATATTCACAGATTGGTTCATTCGGGCTATTTCTCCAAAGAATACGCTGTAGAATTGAATCTCTCCTATCAACTAGTACCTGTCGGTACATCTTTTCTATATCAGCAACAAGACATATGGGATTTATTCTCCAACGCATAATAATATGACGGAGGTCACTTTGTAGCGTTGGCCCAACTAACAAATTATCGTTCAGTGATAACCCATTTGATCCTTTACAGGACGCATCGAAGACGACCCGTACCCTGCTCGTGACCTTATCCTCCCTGACGACAGCATGGTGAGGTAAGTAGATAGCTGACTGATTGTTTCTTTGATCGTCTGTTACCCTTTTCATATGATTTAAATCCAAATACTCATTAATTACTTTACAATATTCTTCTTTTAGTGAAGTGTTTTTATTTAATTTGAATTCTAAACCTTTTAGTCGTTTTTCAGCTATCGCCTTTGAATCTCCAAACTGTCTGATCAGGGCTGCATCACGAAGTGGCAACCGAACAACGTACCGACCATCCTCGTTTCGCGTAGTAGTAGTTGCAAACAACTGTTCACATTTTAACTCATCATCTGTGAGCATTTTTGTCGTTTCAGACGATTCGTTCTCCAGTTCCCAGAACCTCCTTAACAGGTCATCCGCTGAAACACAAGCATGCATCACACTAATATGTGAGTAAGTATCAGACGCATTCTCTACCTCAGATACCCCCGATAATATCCATCCAAGAGCGGTTTCCTGCGCTAACAGGGTACCACTAAGATTACGCTTAATACCCGCGTAGAGTACCTGACTATAGACCTCAGCACCTAACAAAATATCAATTTTGTTAGGCCTGTAGTACTCGGGGTCAGCCAGGTTTTGTTCGGTCAAGTCTACCCATTCTACCCTGGTTACTTTCGTAACCGGGAGAAGGGTCGTGACCGACTTCAACACGTAGGCGTTAACCGTAATTTGATGGTTAGCATTAAACCTGGACCTCACCTTTACGGTAACTGTATATTTAGACGTGACACTTTTGTCACTCCCTACACCCATTACAGTGGCTTTTGTCGCAACCCTCTTCAGACCTAAATATTGGACCATTGCTTCTGTTATAAAGGAACCTTGCGACCCTTGATCCATTAAGGCTCTAACCACCCGAAAAGTCCCGTCTTTTGACTCGGCCTTAACCAAAGCTGTTGTCAACAACACAGTTTGCCGAATGTTCCCTGTAGAAAGACATGAGACTACTGACTTACTAGAATCACTCGCTGACGCCGAAGATTCTTTATCCTTCACTTTAGCCGCTGTCGAGGTTGATGTCTCCCCTATCGAAATGTTAGCGTCCTTACTAAGGGATCCGGTAACACTCGCATCCTGATGCAAACAAGTATTATGCCGACGACCACACACTGCACACCTTATTGCAGTCTTACACAACCTCGCAGAATGATTGGTGTTGAGACAAATAAAACACAAGTTGTGTTCCTGTACAAACTGGCGACGTTTAGTTACAGATTCGTTAATAAATTCTTTACACGTCCCTATTTTGTGGCTAGCAGAACAATATAGACACGACCCTGTTTTAAGCGCTTTGTCCTTAATAGAGTGAAAAGATTGAACATTCTTTTGAGACTTTCTGTGTCCGTCAGACTTACTGTCGAAGCCTTCAAGCCCTCGGAAGCGACCCGTCAGAAACCTTGAGAACTCAGTAAACGTAGGAAGCTCCTCATTGGGTTCCTCCGAGACCCTCAGTTCCCAGGCCTTCCTAGTGTCTCGGTCCAGTCTTTCACTTACTAAGTATATAATAATTAAATCCCATGATGAAATATCAACCCCCAAATTTTTTATTGATTCTAAGCAATCAATGGTTGTATTTAAAAGAGACTTAATTCCCGACGCAGATTCGTGTAATAATGCCTTTTGGTTCATTAACCTTTTCATAACCTCTTTGGCTAAAAACTTTTTATTATTAAAGGTGTCATTTAATTTAGCCCAAGCAACTTCGTAACTATCCCCAGTGACTTTAGTGTTGCGAAGCAATTGCTCTGCTTCGCCCGATAAGTGACCCTTTAGATAGTAAAATTTTTGAGAATTGTCCAAAAGTTTGTCGTTGTGTACCAACCCTAAAAATAAATCCCTAAAAGTGTGCCATTCCGAGTAGTTACCCGAAAAAGTTGGGATTTTAATTTCCGGTAACTTAACTCTAGTCTTTGTCTTATGCCCCTTGTTATCAGACTCCACTGCTGACTGAGACACCGAGCATGCTGCATGAAAACTTCTTATCTTTTCTTTAAGTTCGGCCTTATGATCTATATACTGTTCTTGCACATCACTATAGACCTCCCGTTGACAATAGTGAGAGTTCTGATACAATTTTATATCTTTGACCTGTTTAATTGTATTTTCGTGATTTCCGCAAAACTTTTCCCATAACTTTTCGATGTTTTCTAATCGCGCTTCTAAATAGGAAAGAGTAATGCGGTCCTTAGGGGACTTTTTAAAGTTAATAATAGCCCTTGATATTTGGCCACTTGTGTCCTGTTGAACAGCCTCAAATAATTCCATTTTAAAATGAAAATAAAAACTAAGTACACAGAAACACAAGTAAACTCAACAGAGAAAAGGCCTATAAATAATTTCAAAAGATAATCAGAACATTTACCTAAAATTAACAATATGAAGTAATTTTATTAATTTCAGAGTCAAGTATTTAGGTACACAACAACTAATTGACCCTATTATCGAACAGACTTGTAAACCAAATTGACACAAAAATTATTCAAAGTTTTCTAAGTGTTTGGACTCAAACCGGAGTAAAATTGGGCATAGGTTCCCCGTCTCAACAGAGAATTGCCTTAAACTATTACAAGTCCAACACCCAGGTTAAAATTACAAGTTAATAAAGCCTAAACATTAAGGTTGAAATTACAAGAGAAAAATACACAAAGATACAAATAAAATTCACAGTCTCTAATTTTTAAAGTTGCTGCACTTGAAGAAATAAGGTTTAAAATGTACTCACAGTTTTTCTTGGGTCACCTTTGCACAACACAACAATATCAATAACTTGCCGTAGCGCCCTCTGGTGGCGCGCTGCGAAACTGCTTGGCTGTATATGTCGTCGAGTGTTGTAGTATGTTTCAGAATACTCAGCAATCCAATTGTAGCTCTTTCCTCACCGTCAGATGGCGCCTTCTGATTACTTGTTAATCAGGCCCTGGCACCGTCGTCACTTAGTCCACCAGCGCACAACGTCAGCTAGACGTCCGCTGTAGGACTATTGATCTGGCTAGCGATCCACTAACCAGTACTATAAGGCGGGTGATACCGATATCACCACCGAAGAGCTACCAAAAACTGCGCTTTTTGTCAACCGGCTCCGAATGACCATAGACGAGGTTGATTTTACCACTGGTAAGCGCAGGTTAAATGAAAGCCGAAATGTTCAATAGACTTTGTATTTAAAGCAAACTACAACAATAGTGTGAGCAAATTTTAGAATAACAAAACTTACAAATGTATGATATCATCGGAATGTAACTATTGCGAGATTTAATTTCTTGCACAGCGCCATCTATCGGTGGCGCGGTAAACTTTTGTGTAAATAGACTTAAACCCTAAACAATTATTATTATTATTATTTATTTGATACACTAGCAGCTCTACGAGCTGATACGTGTATATCACTGCACTTGTGTTCTTAATTATTTAAATGTTTGTCAAGTCTATTTTTGAAACAGTTCACTGTTGGAGCACTTATTACAGTTTCCGGGAGAGAGTTCCACAAGTTCATCACTCGATATGGTAAGAAGTGTTTTCTGGGGTTGCTAGCACATGGAGGTTTGGTTAACTTCAAGGAATGGCCTCTAAGACGTGTGTTCTGGTTCATCATGTACAAATCTTTTATGTTTCTGACGTTGTAGTGATCGCTGAGTATTTTGTACGTTTCTATGAGGTCTCCTCTATTCCGCCTTTGCTCCAGTGTTGTCAAGTTGAGTTCGAGGAGGCGTGCTTCGTAGGACTTCTTTTTAAGGGATGCTACCATTTTTGTTGCTCTTCTTTGGACCTTCTCCAACATTTCGATGTCTTTTTTAAAATAAGGAGACCAAATTTGAAATGCATATTCCAGCAATGGACGAATGTATGTTTTGTACATTTTGATGAATAATTCTTTGGTGATAGTATAGAATGCCTTTCTGATTATGTACAGCATGGAATTTGCCCGTTTCGTAATATTTGTGATGTGTACGTCCCATTTTAAATTTTGTGTTATCGTGACTCCAAGATCTCTTTGTGTATTCACAGCCTGAAGGGGCACACTGTCCACGTGATATTTAAGTTTAGGATTGGTGTTTCCTATGTGCAGCACAGTACATTTTGTAGCGTTGAGTGAGATCAGCCAATCTTTTGTCCATTGCACGATACGGTCCAAGTCTTGTTGAATGATATTGTGGGTGATGAGTGGATTACCTATAATTTTTGTGTCATCTGCAAAAATCGACAGGTCAGACTGAATAGCACTCTTGAGGTCGGTGATGAAGATTCCAAACAGTATTGGTCCAAGGACAGACCCCTGCGGCACGCCACTGTGAACGTCGTAAGCATCTGACAGGGTTTCTCCCACCCTCACTCGAAACTTTCTGTCGGTTAAGAAATCTTCTATCCATTGGAGAAGCTGCCCGCGAATACCAAAATGTTCTAGTTTGACTATTAGTCTTTGAATAGGAACTCTATCAAATGCCTTCTCATAGTCCAGGTATATAACATCTGTTGGTTACCGTCTATCCCAGTTATCTGTCCATTTGTTTAAACACATGAGAAGATTAGTGACCGTGTATCTCTTTGGTACAAAGCCATGCTGTTCGTCGATAATTATGTTTTCTTTGTCCATAAAGGTTCTTAGATCGGCCGAAATTATTTTCTCCATGGTCTTGCAGACTATGCTCGTAAGACTGATCGGTCGATAATTCCCAGCAGCATATTTATCGCCTTTTTTATATATGGGAGTGACATGGGCTTCTTTCCAATCCTGTGGTAATTTCCCATTTTCAAGCGAAAAGTTCATGCTGCTGAGGACCTTACTGCATTGTTTTAACAATATTGACGGCAAGGCATCTGGCCCCATCGAATTAGAGTCGTTAAAAGTATTTAAGGCCTTGGAAACTTTATCTGGTGTAATTATCAGTGATTCGATAGAATCTTCTACTCTCGGCATTTGCACTTGAGGGATAGTCATGTTTTTTGGTTCCACTACAAAGGACTTCTCAAATTGTTGCGCGAACAGGTTGGCAACTTTCATTTGATCATATGTAATGTTCCCACTGTCGTCTTTTAATGATGGTGGTACGGATACCGTTGAGGAAAGTTGTTGGCGTACGTAGGAATAAAATGACTTAGGTCCACTTCTTACAATTCCTCTCTCAAATTCCATTCTGAGATTTCTAACCATGGTTACAAGTTTATTGTTAGCTTGCCTGTATCTCTTATATGCAGTTTTAGAACCACTTAATGTATACTGTTTCCACAAACGCATTTTGCATTCAACTTTGTCCAATACTTGTTGATTTATCCAGGGCTTGTTGAGGTTAGGTTTTTTATAATTGGTAAGTGGTATATATTTTTCAATAGCATTGTGTGTTCTCTGTGCGAAATTATTCCAAGCTTCATTTACGTCAGTTATATCCATATCAAGTATAATTTCTTCGTTTAGTGTGTGGGTCATCATTTCAGAGTAATTCACATTAAAGAAGTTCCTTCTAGGTGTTTTGGTAAGCGATTTTCTAGTAAGTTTACGTCTGAATTGTAGTGTAGCCAACAACACCTGATGGTCGCTCTTGCCTATATTCGGAAAGTGTTCAACGTTGGTACAGAGATTATCCTCATTACAGAGAATGAGGTCAAGAAGCGATTCCTCGTGATTTCGCTGTCTCGTAACTTTGTTCACAAGTTGATTGAGGTTACTGTTTTCATACATGTCAATAAATCGTTCATGGAGCGTATTGTATTTATCTGTGTCTACATTGTTTAACGGCCATTTCAGTTCTGGGAGATTAAAATCGCCCATTATTAGCAAGGGGTCATTTCCATCAGAAGCCTGTTTATTAGTTTCAAATAACAATCTGTCGGTCTCTTCAAACGTGTAATGAGTGGGACGATAGACACCAGCAAGTACCATTTTGAAATCATCATACTTTACGTTCAACCATAAAGCTTCCACTTGTGTATTATTGTTGAATGTGGGGTGTGGGGTAGCCTGAATAGGCCTGCCTTGAAATTCTGTTGACACGTAAATAGCAACTCCACCCCATCCAGTACCTTTGACTCTATCGTGACGAAAAAGTATATAGCCCTTGATGTCAACCAGACTGTTAGGTATAGACGGTTTTAAATGTGTCTCAGTTATTACAATAAATGTAGGTTTTAGCCTGTTAACCTCAACAATAAGCAAATCCCGTTTAGCCTTATTGGATGCCAGGTTCGTATAGAAAAATGTAATTTGCACGATACTATTGTATGTGTTTATAACTTTTTTGTACTAACAATCTTGGGAGTGTTATTGACATATTTTATGGTCAAGTCAGTTTCACCACTGTCAGTCCGCTGCTTTAGCTCTTCTCTCAGGTTCCTAAGGTAGTCGCGTTGATAGGGCGTAAGATCATTCTTAGCGGATATCCCAGACGGTAGGTTCTTGTTATTTTTTAGCACGTTAATTGCAGATTTTTTTCTGGCAAATATTACCTTCGAGGGACGAGGGGAAGAGCCTTGGTTAGGTTTGCCAAGACGAATCACAGCCACCGGTGAGTCTGAGACCGATACATCAGTCAAAGCTCGCTGAACCTGCTTTTTATCATGTTCAACACGTACCTCTTTGTCCCGATCAGCATCACCGCTCTGCCGCTGACACTCATCAATGCCAAACATGATGACATTCGCGCTGCGTTTCTTCCTCTCTGCCAACTCACCGAGAATGCATTCCATACTTGTACCTTGATTTTGTTTTGCTTTTAAGGCCTCGATTTCTATTTTCAGCTGAGAAACGGTGTTTCTCAGTGCAGGCAATTGACGCACACCGAGCTCGCAATCAGGGCACAAATACTTAAGGGTAGGTGACTGCAGCACAATCACTCTCAACTCCGTGGCAAGCAACCCACTACACTTCACACAAATACACCTTTCGCAACCGTAACACTGTATTTTAGGGTTTTTTTCATCAATTTTAGGTATATCCTTGATACATTTTAGGCAAACCGGCATTTTGATAGAAATTTATTCGAAATTTACTGGTTAGAGGTTTTAGAATTTTACGACAGTTCGTCACTGCTAAGCTCGCAAAAGTTCCGCAAGATAACACTTTCACTATTGTTTTAGGTTGCAAACAACCCGAAAACACTATTTTTATACTGAAATCTAGTAATTAAGTATATTTAAAACGAAATTTTTCCGAGATATTCACAAAACACAAGTGCACTTTTTAACGCGGGTAGACGAAAAAAAAAAAAAAAAATTAAAAAAATTATAATTAACAATGTCAATAAATCCTTAATAATTTGTCATAATGTCAGATAATACAAAACAAAATTTATGTCAGGATAAATCCATAGTAAAACATGTCAAATTGAATAGGAATGTCAAAATAGCTTTTAAAATGTCAATTAAATATATAACATTGATCTCACAGTTCTAGGACAGAATAGTAGCACCCTTTCAATAGAAATGCCTTCAAAGCAGCATGGAACTCTCTTTTGTAAATTATATTTTTTAAGTGTACAGGTAGTCGATTGAATATTTTAATAGAGTTATGAACTGCGCTGTGCTTGACCACGTTGAGGCGAGGCACAAATTTACCCTAAAAATCTTTTCTACGTGTGCTCTCTCTTTTTTTTCTCTCATCGTCCGATTCATATTCATGTATATGCTTTGCGAAATAGCTTAATAATACTAAAATGTACAGGCTAGGAACTGTTAGAATGCCTAAACTTTTAAAGTGGGTCTTACAAGACTCGTCCTGTCATAAGCGTGCCATGATTCTAATGGCTCTCTTCTGCAAAATGAAAGCACGCTGAATGTTGTAATTATAACTTCCCCCCCCCCAAAGAGAATACTGTATCTCAATCTGGATTCGACTAGTGTATAATACACCATTTTTAGGTGTTCTATGTTGACTTCATTTCGAAGACTGCGCAGAACATAACACGCTGAACTTATAGTCCCCTCCAAATAATTCAGTTCCTGTTTCCAGTTCAAAAATTCATCAACATGCACCCCTAGGAACCTTACAACATTTACATTTTCAACTAGCCGGCCCTGCAGAACACAATCCAGAAGCTTACGATTTTTTGCCGTGGTTTTAAATAATATGGCCTTGGTTTTATTAGGATTAAGCTTAAGACTGTTTACAGAAAACCAAGTTAAAAATACTTTCAAAACAGCATTTACCTTTAAACTGAGAGTGTCTACATCGTCCGCGGATATGACTGCATTAGTATCATCAGCAAACATTACCAGCTGCACATTCGTCGGCGACATTTGTGAAACATAATTTATCAAGTCATTCACAAAAATAATAAAGAGAATTGGACCCAGAATTGAGCTTTGTGGCACACCAGTTCTTATTTGTATCATTTTGGACCTCTGAGACTCTTCACACTTTCCCTTGGTATAAGTGGAGGTCCCTCTGTTTGTAATGGCTTGGACTTCGACATACATTTTCCTATTTTGTAAGTATGATTTTAGAAGATTCCCTACTTTACCTCTAATTCCATAGTGATCAAGTTTTATTAACAACAACTCATGATTTATGGTGTCAAATGCGGCGCTTAAGTCTAGAAAAAGCCCAGCGACTTTCCTCTTTTGATTCATTTGACACAATATATCTTCAATCAACGACCCTATAGCGTCTTGTGTACTTACGCTCTTTTGATAACCATACTGTCTCCTGTTTAATACCCCGTTTAAATTGAAGTGTCGCACGAGTCTAACCTTTACTAACTTTTCGAAAATTTTGGACAGTTTTGGCAGAAGAGAGATAGGTCTGTACATAGCTGGGTCTGTCTTTGCTCCTTTTTTATGTACAGGGATGATCTTGGCAATTTTAAACTGGTCGGGAAATATACCCTGTTTCACACAATTATTATATAGAATGCTGAGGGGCTCAGCCAGTATGTCGATGTTGTCTTTGATCACACGGATTGGCATGTCATCATGTCCACACGATGATTTGCTCTTCATTGCATTTACAGTTCTCTGCACCTCATTGGGAGCGATAAGGTCCCATGTGATATTGTTTTCAACTTTGTCTGTACTTCTCTTTAAAATATCTAAAGCCACTCGTGAGTAGCCTTGATCTTGGCCAAAATTCTTACAGAATTCTTGTGCCAGAACAGAATACAGACACCAACTCTCGGAAGCGTACAAAAGAATAGGCAGTACCATGGCACGATATACCAACAGCTTCGTCTGCAGTGCGATGTCGTGGGACCCCCGGACACGCCGATTGGATGGGATGTTGCCCAAAGCTAGCAGCCGCCCCCGCTATACGCGCAGGAATCTCAGATGTAAGGCGGTTGTCACTTTCTATTTGGCAACCCAGATACCGGAATCTAGTAACCTCCGCCAAGATGGTTCCATTGATTGTCAGCGAATCGGTATCAGCAACGCAACCTCTTGGTGGTTGTTTAAGCAGTTGGGTTTTAGCGACACTAATGATCAGACCAAACCTGCAACACGCCTCCTGGAGAGCATTCATATAGGTCTGCAGGGCTTCCATGCTATCTGCCATCAGGCATACGTCATCGGCGTATAAGACATCCATAATAAGGAGTTTTGCACATCGGGATTGTGCCCTGAAACGTGAAAGATCAAAAATACTCTTGTCAGTTCGCACATTAAGCTGAATTCGGTTACCACATCTCCCGAGAGCGTCATCCATCACTGCCGCAAAGTACAGCGCAAATAGGGTTGGTGCCATTACACATCCTTGCTTTACTCCGCTTGTTACTTGAAAAGGAGCCGAGAAATCACCACCATGCAGAACCTGAGCCATCATACCGTCATGGAATTGCCTCAAAAGATTGATAAATTTCTCGGGACACCCGGATTTACCAAGAATCAGCCACAAAGCTTCCCTCGGCACACGATCAAAGGCCTTTTCAAAGTCAACAAAACACATGAAGAGTGGTCTATTCTGTTCCAAGCTCTTTTCCTGTATCTGTTTAACGACAAATATGGCATCAACGGTTCCTCTGTTTGGTCGAAAGCCACACTGTGATTCCGGCAGGATTCCTTCAGCCAATTTCCCCGGACGAGCGTTAATGATGTGCGCCAAAAACTTCCCAGCCGTGGACAGTAGAGAGATACCCCGATAAGAGCTGCAGTCCGACACATTGCCCTTTCCTTTGTACAGCTTACAAATCGAAGCATCCCTCTAGCCCTGCGGCACAGATTGCGAGTTCCATACACTCAGCACTAAATCAAACAGCCTTATTCTTCACGTTGGGACCTCCATATTTATATATTTCCGAAGGAAGACTATCTGCATCAGGCGCTTTAGTGTTCTTGAGTTTTTTGAGTGCGATGATGTACTCATCAAAGGCAGGAGGCTCATCCAGATGTTGACAGAGAGGCAAGTCCTCAATGTTATGAATGTAGGCAAGATCAACACCTTGCGCTACTGGATTCAGCACATAATTGAAGTGTTCTGCCCACCTTGCGAGAATATCAGCGTGATCCGTCAATTGGCGTTGTCCATCCCGAGAGCAAATCGGGGCTACCTTTCTCATTCTTGGACCAAATACAGCTTGTATGCTCTTGAAAAACTTGCCCGTCTGATTGGAGTCTGCATATGCTTGAATCTCCTTGGCCTTCTCCGTCCACCACTTATTCTTAAGATCTCTGACTTTATCTTTCAGCTTTTGTTGCACTGCCCTTCTATTGGAAGCACTAGAGTGATGCCTTAAAGCACGTCTATGATTTCCAACAAGCCTCTGTATCTCCACGTCTGATGCATCGAACCAGTCTTGGTTTTTCCTGTTTGGTCTACCAATAACCTGCAGAGCACATGCATGAAGGTCTTCGGCAAATTCACGCCATCTATCATCTATAGAAGTCTCTATAAATGTAGACGAAACAGCGCTAAAAGTTTCATCCAAAGCTTTCCGATGGTCTTTACTATTTATAAGTTTTGACACATCCAACCTCGCCGGAGTTCTGTGACAGGATCTTCGTGGCAATTTCAGCGCTATTGCTAGCTTTGATCTTATAAGTCTGTGCTCTGTCCAACCCTGCGCTCCCCTCATAGCTCGTGTAATATGGACGTCCTTTAGATCCTTTCTACGAACAATCACTTAATCCAAAAGATGCCAATGACGTGATCTTGGGTGCATCCATGAGGTCTTGTATTTGTTTAGCAAGCGAAAGCAGGTATTCGTGATGGTCAAGTCAAACTCTGCACACAGTGTGAGAAGTTCCAATCCATTGGCATTACACTTCCCCACACCATGACGTCCGAGGACTCCGTTCCATATTTCATACTCTGTACCCACACGTGCGTTGAAGTCACCCAGTAAAACTATTCTGTCACCAGTCGGAATACGTTCCAATTCATGCCGCAAGTCCTGGTAAACTTGGCCTTATCTTCATCCGGAGACGGAAGTGTGGGAGCATATACGCTAATGAAATGAACGTATATGTTGTGTCTCAGCCGAAGCCTTAGTATGATAATTCGATCACTGACACCCTTCGGAAGCTCCGAGAGCGTATCAGCTAGTCTGTTTCTGATCGCAAACCCCACGCCACTACCAGTTCGCTCGCCTGTAGGTTTTCCGCTCCAGTAGTAGGTTCCAGGTATCTCAGTAGGAGATCGCCACTGTCACTGAGATGAGTCTCACTTAGTGCAACAACATCAATTTTGTAGCGGCCCAGCTTCCTCGCAATCACAGCTGTTTTTCTCTCAGGACACAGGTTATTGTCATTGTCAAGCAAAGTACGAACATTCCATGCTCCGATTCTAAGTTCCTTGGTAAATTTATTGTGCTGTCCATTTCGACCGCGTTTAGTTCGATGTCCGAGTGACCGCGGTTTGACACCCGGTTTTAGAGAAGGCGGACTATTTTTGGGCCACCTTTTCTAGGCCCCTCCCCAATGCAGGGGAAAGCAGAGCGCTCCTTAAAAGGACTGCTTTGTCACCAGACGTGCTGCCGAACCTGTCCTCCCGCCTAAATCGAATCCAGGAGCGACCACTCTCGTCTGATCGCCTGACGTGCAGAGCACCAGCTAAGGCTCGGAGACACCGACGTCCTTACCCCGCCACCGATACTCCATCGCCGCAGGTCTTCTCGAGTCTCGTAAAGCCGGTAAAATATTGCCCAGGTCATCTGCGCGTGAGATTTCTTTAAGTGGATAAGCAGTTGCGCTTCTACAAACCCACTCTCTCGTCCTATACCTCTGTAGACCAATGGATTGGAGACCAATACGAAAGGAGAAGGGTATTAGGATGCAGTAATTTGGCCACATATCACTATTAGGATCCTTGATAAGTGTCCTTTACAGCCTATTACTTTGCATTGCTGCGTCGCCAAGTTCGCCGAAATAATTTGCCATACTGACGGTGCTCGCCTCTTCTTACCGACGTAGTCTTCGTGTGCTAGACGGAGGATCGTCCATCCCATCCTACCCCAGCCGTGTACGTTTGAGGTACACAGCCCCCTCTGCTAGGATTAATCCACGGGCCGACGTGGCTTACCAGGGTGTGGCCGCTGTGCACACAACAGCTACTTGGAGCCACTAGCAGAGAGTTATGGAGGCTTGCAGTACAGGCAGCAACTACCACACGCGCCACGCGTACCGACCGGCTAAACCGCTAAACCAACCACTACACCCCATCTAAAAGTAAGTCAATATTAAAGTCGCCACAAATACAGGAACTTCCATCAAAAAGGTGCTCTAACAGTATTTCTAGTTGGGTCATAAAAGTTTCCAAGTTTAAATCATAATTGGTGCGATAACAGCAGCAAATTTTTACTCCCGTTGCCACATCCCTAACTCCACATACTTCAAAACTATCCATCTTATACAATTTTTTCACAATGGGCAATTCCACACATTCTCTATCCTTAAGAGCTAAGATAGCAGTGCCTCCTCTCTGCTTATTGACTCTCGAGCTAAAAGATACTACTTTATAATGAGTTAAGTTAAGCAGTGACATTTGTACTGAATTGCAAAAATGTTCACTCATATCATATATACAGTTCCAATTAATTTATTTTATTACTTATACCACACAAGTTTTGGTGAAAAATACTAAATGGTTCAGGGCTTAAACGATTATTTTGACTAGATTCAGCTGTAGTTACACTAATAATAGTAAATAACTAGCTGACCCTCGTAACTTCGTTTACGTCACATAGGGTTTGTGAATGGAGAGGTCCTTCTTCATCAGACTCATCAAGCAGCGTGTGAAACGGCCCTGTTGGCTTAATCATAAAAGAGCTTAAAGATTAAGGCTATTCTAAAACAATTCAGTCCCCGCCTTCGGCGCGGACTGAATTATTTTACAATAGTCTTAATCATTAAGCTCTTGTAGCATTTATTTTTTGTGTAGCAATCTGGTCTCGGGCTTGACAATGTGTAAAGCCGCCCTTAATCAATTCATCGCTGGTTTTTTTATCTGTGGTTTTCCTTTGACACAAGTGACAAGTTTTGTCTGTGGCACCCCCGATGATTTGCATTAAGGAGAAACAGGTTTTATTAAAGATTGCGAGAATATTCCTGGAGTAAGATATATGACCTGCTTTGAGGTAGTCGGTTCCTTTTTTGGCTTGGTGAGCTGTGCCTCGAATAGGTTTTCGCACAAGCTCTGGCATTAGTGCCTCACCGTTTGGTAGAAGTTATAACGGAGTATTTGCTGCATTTTACCCAGACAACTGGTAAGTTGCACTTTTCTGTCTGCAAGGCAGTTCGATCGTCGTCTATCGTGCTGTCAGTGACTTAATTCGTTGTTCTTTTACAACAGGGTTTTTTACTACGGGGCTAGTTGCCGGTTGAGATATTTGGTGCCGCACCTATAAGTTAGTGGGCTGCACGTGGTACGACAACGTGGAAGTGCGGACTACACGAGCTTCTCATGTGAGAGGTATCTGCCGTCATCACCTGGCAGTAACAACAGCCAGTCACTCTCAGCTCGCACCGCAGGCCAGTACCCCATTATTTTGTCACCTTGCTATGTAACTGCCTAAGTACTTAGTAACAAGTAGCTGTAGACCGCCTCTGTAACACGAGTGCAGTAATTAGTACTACTCCTCTGTATATCTGTGCTATTTATGTCTCTAAGTGTATAACTTCCCCCTATGTCTCTGTAGTGTACTGTGTACTTAATAAATATATGTGTGTACACCCTACCTGGCTGTTTTCGTCAGAGCCCTGGCCTACCCTTGCACGCACACTGGAATCTCTGTAGTAAGGCGCCCTGGGAAAGAGTTCTCTGCATAGCTACCTCGCGCTAGTTGGTGAGTAACACTGTTCATCACTGGGTTACACTCTTTTATGATTAAGCCAACACGCCCGTTTAGAATTACCCTCACACTCAAAGAAACCCTTGAATTCTAGGGTTTGCGAAAGTTGAGATGCCTTTAATTCCTGAACTACAAAACCCTAAACATTGAAACTTGTGTGAAACAATCCTTAAAGTACTCCCTTTATAACACTGAAAAAATTTTGGAATCGCATCACGCGATGAGAAATTACAACTGAAAAACCATTTTATCTTTCATCCCCTCTCCCGCAGGAACCGCGCAAAACTTTGGGATCAAAAGTATCCTAGAACCTTCCTCGGACTATAAGCTTTAAGTGTACCAAGTATCATTTAAATCGGTTCAGTAGTTTCGGCGTGATACTTATTCGGGATACAGATAGACAGACAGACAGACAGACATGAAAAGTTTAAATTACATTTTCGGCTTCAGTATCGATTAGAGAACGCCCTCCAATTAAAATTTTCATAATATCTTCCATGTACAGACTCTCGACCCTCAACAGTTTTATTATAAGTATAGATAGGTAGTATATTTGGATTTATCACATATTATCGAACTAGCTGACCCCGCAACTTCGTTTACGTCACATAAGGTGTATGAAAGGAGAGGTATTTCTATATCAGACTCATCAAGCGGCGTGTGAAACTGCCCTGTTTGTTTAATCATAAAAGAGCTTAAAGATTCAGTCTATTTTGAAACAATTCAGTCCACGCCTTCGTCGCGGACTGAATTGACCAACACGCCAGGTTAGTTTTACACCCACATTCAAAGAAACCCATACAATTAAATTTTTTAAAATATCTGATTCTTAAAAGTGTTATAACTTTTTTATTTATAAACCGATTGACATGAAATAAACGCTAAATGTTAAGTGGAGCAAACCTCAACACAATAAAAAAATCGCATTGGAGTCGGTCAAGCGGTTACTGAGATTAGCGTGCACAACCGTACAGACAAACAGATATACAGACATACAGATAAACAGACAAAAAATCTAAAAATCATTGTTTTGGGTTCTATTGCGTTCATAAAGCCCCCCTATAATATTTTTTCTTATTTATCTTAGAATGTACAGACAGCGACCTGTTACGATTTTATTATATGTATTGATGATTGATTGATATTGTTGTAATACTGAAATCGGCGTCAAGTAAAACTATAGGTTTAGGTAGGTATTATTAATCTCTCATAGAAATATTGGCACCGACTTCAGTATAACAGTCAATAATATCTGATAAATCTAAATATACTACCTATTACTTTGTGCTAAGTAAATTTTATTTTTCAATTGTTTAGTTTTTGTTTGAAGTCGGTTTTTTTTGTTAAAAATGTTTTTTTCATTATTTTTAGTGACGGGTAGACTGAAATTATATCTGTCTAGAGGTAATGTTCTCCCCAATACAAATTAATCAAGCCCAAACACAAGGTAAGTGCTGTAAATCGTTAAAGAATTCCTTCGATTCGAGGGATTTCTTCGATTTCTCCAGGATCCCAGCATCTGCTGCCCACGGAACAAAGGTTTATTGACACTGTGGCGCACCAGGAGTAGAGGACAGGCTTGTCACCTGGCACGTGATGGGCTGTGGACTGCGGAGCGATCCAGCGCGGCTTGAGTCAAGTTATGTGTACATACACGTCTATGCACACACACGTGCAAAGAAAGCACGCACACTTTGGAGCTACTACAGATAGGCTGTCTCCGGAGCCTATAACAAAATTATTTTACCTGTACTCAATGGGTTTGTTTCGTTCAGCATAAGCAGATGTATATCATATAGCTGATATTTCTCCACCGTCTCTTTTCTTTCCAATTAATTTTATTATTTTCAACAGGACCAAAGTACAGTTCTGAAAGTGTACAACCGCCCAATCAGTATCTTCACCGAACAATCGAAAAAACAATTCTTCCATAGTCCGGCTGCCGGACAAAAACGACCGTACTACGGAAAAAGAGGGCTTGATTTTACATTCAATTTAAAATATTGAACTAGGCAAACTTAAGCGATTATAAGTAATAAGTGTTCGTCGACGGCGCCTACTTATTTGATTGATAATTACATGAATATTGTGGGTATTGACATTACTAATAACACGTTTATCGCCAAGTACCTATGTACCACGGGTGCTGCGACGGGTAGTTTGGCTTTGTGAGGCGGCCACATTGTACTGTGTTATAAGTTTAACAGAGTTTATACTTCTACTAAGGTTATAATGTCTAACGGTATTGGTATTCTACTGTCGGGGAATGCTGCAGATATAAATGCATTTTTATTTAACAAAAACGGATTAGAGCCATTTACGGGGTGTAATTTAAATACCGTGGTTGGAGGGAAAGTACCCTTAATATTGGTAATGGCAAGTTTTGCTGAAAGGAAACATTCCTTTATTTTCTTACTTTTGAAAATAAAGGAATGCTTATTTTGAAAATAAGCTGCTTGAACCGGGAATCGAACCTGCGAGAAATAAAAAATCCTGTATTTTAAGATACCAACCGAAAGAGTATTTTACAAGGAACTCTTTTAAACAACATAGTATCTTATATAAAAGGAAGACCAAGTAAAATATGTTTTTATTTAAAGCTTACCCACTACCTATCTAAAGAATAAAAAACCGGCTAAGGAGTTGGACTCGCCCATCCAGGGTTCCGTAGTAGCAAATAACATAATATACAAGTTCTTCTAGTTCGTTGTAACTTTGATTGATGTTAAATTACGTTCGCAGTGGTAGTCATGTTTATAGGCGAAAATAGCGGTTTATGACGTATTAAAAAAAACTACCGCCTCGATCTCGTTCAAACCAATTTTCGTTGGTAGTTTTTATGGCAATGTACATCGTATATTTATTTTAGATTTATCATTCTCTTGTTAGGGGGGGGGGGGGACACATTTTTCCACTTTGGAAGTGTCTCTTGCGCAAACTATTCACTTTAGAAAAAAATGATGTTAGAAACCTCCATAGCATTTTTGAAGACCTATCTATAGATACCCCACAGGTATGGGTTTGATGAAAAAACAAATCGACCCCTCCGTGCAATAACTCGGTAATCGTAAAATCAAAATTGTTCAGGAGAAAAGATTTACTGATTTTATCAAATAACTTTTTAGTGAGAGGGACTATTCAAGTCATTGAGGTATCAAATGAAAGCTATTTTTTTGTTTATTGTAGCTGTACACTTAATTAGAACTTTCTTGTGTTCAAAACCTAGTAATTTACTAAAACAAATTATACCAAAAATTTTCAGAACCAAATATTACACTACATTTCTTACAGGCTTATTGCAGTAAATTTATCAAATAAAACTTTTGTAACATATTATAATGGACCTTTATAGCGTAATTTTCTATCGCAGGAATGATACGTAACATTTCTTTACGGACTTATTGTGGTACTATCAATATGTTTTTGTAAATGGTATTGATAAGTAACATTGTTATTGCACTTAAAAGTTTTAAAACAATATGGTTGTAACCGCTCAGTGCCGTTTTTTTTATTAAGCATTTAAGTTGCGTATTCGAAGGTAGAAACGCAAAAAAGTTGTAATATCTTTATTGTTTTAAAGTATTTTATGAGGCATAGATTGAATTTTGTTGCTTAAATATATTGAGAATATGTATTGATAACAATAACGTAATAAATCAAATGCTGAAATCAACTTTGAGCCTTATAAAATGAAATTTAACAATTTTTCTTCAGAAATAGCTTCCGAAGCTTGGCATATTTTCTACCGCCTCAATTGTACAGCTGGATATTCAATTTCCTGCACAGACGATGTATACGGATTCTCTGTGATGGTCAGACACCCGTTATATTGCAGAATATTGCCGGGGTACTGTAGTACCCAACTCTCTTTTTTCTGCTTAAAAATGAAATGCTATCCCAAGAAAGAAATCAGTTTTATTCAAAAAAAGCTCTCTGCACGTCTGTTACTCTGCCCGTACAGCAGCCGAGAGGACCGATGTGAAGGAAAAGAAGCTAACCCACCGGAAAATACGACTCAAGTCCTCTCGAATAAGACCTGAGTTGTATTTACATCCGTCGAGCAGATATTGGTCAATTGTAGTGCCAGAAAGACACAGGCGTGTGCATTTACAACAAGGAAGTTTTGAATTACACTAACTGTAACTGTAACAGAAGGAATGCAGAAAAAAGAGAAACAATCTAATAATGTATGGGCGGCGGATAACGAGAATAAGGGCGAGACTCGAGCAGTAAGCCTGGACATCTCTAAAGCCTTTGACCGGGTCTGGCACCGTGGTCTTCTTACGAAATTGCCATCCTATGGACTACCCGAGAGGTTATGCGGATAGGTGTCCAGTTTTCTGGCCGGTGGAAGCATCAGGGCCGTCACCGACGGCAAATGTTCTGACTGCATGGCCATCAACGCTGGAGTACCGCAAGGCTCAGTGTTGTCCCTTACTCGGTTTCTGCTGCATATCAATGACATGTTGTCTACTGACTGCTATCTCTCGGGCCACAGTAGCAGAAAGTCGTGAACAGCTCGTGTCTGAAATCGAGGCTACTCTTACTAGAGTGTCCGATTGGGGTGGACAAAATCTTGTCCAGTTTAACCCTTCACAAGCGTGTATATTCACTGCTAAGAAAACCCCATTTACTGTAGCCACAATTCCAGGGCACATCTCTCACTATCTCTGAAAACATTGGGATCCTTGGCGTTGACATCTCCAGAGAGTTCAATTCCGGAGTCATTTGGAGGACAAGCCTAAGCTGGCGTCCAAGAAACTCGGTGTGCTCAGGCGGTACTTTACTGCAGCGCAAACACTGCTTCTGTATAAGTCGCAAGTGCGGCCGCACATGGAGTAGGTACTGCTGTCACCTCTGGGCGTAGGCACCAGAATATCAGCTTCGTCCATTTGACTTGGTGCAAAGCCGACCTGTGAGAGTTGTCAACGATCTTATGCTTACAGGTGATGTGAAACCTCTTTCACGTCCGGAGAGACTTTGCTTCCTTATGTGTATTCTACCGCCTGTACAATGGTATGTTCTGAAGAATTGTTTGATTTGATGCCCACGGCTACGTTATATCATCTCACCGCTCGCCACAGACAGGGAGTTAATCCTCACACTCTGCGTCCGGTGCGTTCCAGCACAGTTAGATCCGATAGGTGTTTTCTTCCGCGCACGCTTAGGTTGTAGAATGACCTCCCTGCCTCGGTTTTCCCAAACGCCTACAGTATGGGGTGCTTCAAAAGAAAGGTTTTTACAGGGTCAGCGGCGCGAGAGTGGCGCCTCTGGTGTTGTAAACGTTCATAGGCTGCGGTGACCACCGGTCCTTCTGGTGCGCCGTATTCTTGTCTGCCACCTTATTGGTATAAAAAAAATATGTATGTAATATTTTATTAAAAACAGAACCAAATTTGACGTTTCAATTTAATGACATTGTGTTGTTTTCCAAATAATCTAAGAATATAATCAAATCTTGAGTTATTATTTAGTTCAGTTTAATTTTATTTACCCGGACTCCTACCGACTAATAAACCTCACGTAACGCCCAACAGCCTGTGGTTGGACGCCCCGGGTAAGCCCTCGCAAGGATGTCCCAGGACTCCCAACAGACCCAGGGCCACCACTGCGGCCTCGCCCAGGGGGTTGTTCGCGTGCTATCCCGCCTCTTTGGGGGGTTTCGGGTGTGATCCCGCTTCTAAAGGGGGGCGTGCGTGAGTTCCTCACGTCACGCTGCCGTCATGGGCCTGCTTCTGTAAGGACGGTGAGCCGCCCCCTCACCATCCTCAGGCCCCTGGTCATGGAGGCCGATAGACCTCGGCGAAGACACGTCGGCGGCGCCCAAGCCGCCGACTGCGGAACTCGGGTGGGAGAGTTCTCTCCCGTTCCCGCCCTGCCGCCTCTTTCACGAGCATGACCTGCTCGCAGAAAGAGGCGGCGCAGTCCCACTTACTCCCGCTGGAAATTACTCCCGCTGGAGAACTGAGCGTTTTAAAAGATCGTTTCTCTGTCGAACTATAAAAATATGGAACGACCTGCCCGCACACGTGTTGCCCTCATCTTACGATCCCGGGTTCTTCAAGAGGATCGTGGAGAGGCACATCACAGTGCCGCCAACTTGAGGACCACTGTCAGAAGTCTTACGGACGGTGAGAGTGGCCCCCAATCGCTAGATGCGCCACGGCTTTCCATCAGGCTGGTGGCGACGCCAATTTGACGAGCTTAATATAAAAAAAATGTAAACTGGGCTGATGGACAAATAAATGTGCTTGGGGAGCGGCATATATGTTTATTACTGTCTAACAACAAGGGAAAGGTTTAATGGTTGCCTGGCAGAAATTGCTTTAAGCAATAAGGCCGCCCTTTGTATTGCTTCCTTTTGTATAAGTTTCTTATTTTTAATACTACTTTGGCATACAATAAAGTATACAATAATATACAATAGTATCGAAAAATATACAATAATAAATAAATAAAAGAAAGAGACAAGTGCGCACTGCAAACTTTGCGTGGCAAGACAAAGATCGGTAATATCCAGTACAGAGCTAGGTGTATTGTTATTTAGAACATTTTGATCGATTAAACTGTTGCGTACTAAATGAAAAAATTCTATACTTCAACAACTTTGTTAGAGTATATTACGAAATAAGAATATTTAAGCTGGCCCAGCAAAAACTCAGCACTTACTTATACAAAATACTCAATGAAATTTATTTACGCCAATAACTCGGTAAGTGCGACTTACTGAAAAACGTTTATTTAATATTTTTTGTATACACCTATTGCAAGTATATTGCCTACATATTTTTTGTTTCTGAATTTACACCAATAAAATTGTTTTTTGTTATATCTTTTTAAATATCAATAGGAAAAATCTACAAAAAATTGACAAGGTGTATTACAGTGTGTAGATTCCGAATCTGACATAACAGCATAAACCGCACAACAGCATTTTACCGAGTTATTGCACGGAGGGGTCGAAATTTAGAGTTTCAGTTCTTAGTATGGGGACCCCCAAAATTTACTGCTTTTTTTTTAAGTTTTATATAAGAATCTCAATGCGGTTCACAGAATACATCTAGCTACCAAGTTTCAATAGCATAGACCTAATAGTTTCGGAGAAAAGTGGCTGTGACACACGGACGGACAGACAGACGGACAGACAGACAGGCAGACAGACATGACGAATCTATAAGGGTTCCGTTTTTGCCATTTGGCTGCGATACCCTAAAAAAGGAGGAGGTTCTCAATTCGACTGTTAATTTTATCGGTCATTCTCAGCCGGCTCAAATAGGCGAGTCCGCGTCGAAAACCAATACCTATAGATTACTTATCAATAT
Source organism: Miltochrista miniata (assembly GCA_933228765.1). Lineage (NCBI taxonomy): Eukaryota > Metazoa > Arthropoda > Insecta > Lepidoptera > Erebidae > Miltochrista > Miltochrista miniata. The sequence goes on from OW121763.1 coordinate 33,572,889, forward strand.
GATTTTTTTTCTATAAATTGTACGGTCAAAAATAGTAGGGGGGGCCTGTGGTTTTTTTTAGATTAATTACGTAAAAGTTAGTTTTAAAAAATTAAAACTGCGAAAATATTGACCTCGGTGTCGCGTCCGGTCCCGTATTGCAGCGAAAATTATTTTTTATCTTTTTTTCTCCAATATAGGTGTTATATGTGCATATATTCACAAATAACTTGATAACTATTTACTCTATTTATAACATTATTGAGCCATTATCGGCAGTACTAGACAAGTTACAACTGGTTGTCTTTACGTCCGACGTTCAGAATTGACTTCAGTGGCGCGCACCGATTCGTTCATTACTCTGTATCTCTAGCGACTGCAAGAATAGTTGTTCGAGTACACCGCACCGGTGGTAAGGACTAGACGTCTGTGTGTCATCGCCCCACTGTTTTATTAAGGTACGTAATCATTTTTGGTGGCTTGATATACACCTAAAATTGATTTCGGTGCATCCATTTTATCCTCAATTATTTGAACAAATAATGTAAAGCTATATTAAAAGTGTGTCTTTTATGTATAAGATTTCAGTAAAAAACATAAGTATTCATAATACAGATTACTTTTAAAAATATATAGGATTTTGCTAATATTTTGATTTCAGTGCCCTTGATTCCGGTGTTTTTTAGTGGAAATACTTGCACGGAGATCAATATTTAAAAGCACCGAAATCAATCAATAATTTTTTTATTTGCATTTTCAACTGCCTCGTTGGTCTGGAGGTAGAAATGTACGGCTGCGAATAACGAGGTCTTGGGTTCGATTCCTACCAGAGTCAAATATCTGTGTGATCCATAATGATTTCGATCCATGTTGATTTCGGTGGACACCATTAAAAAAAAGTTAAATTCCTTCATAACCATTCAGTCTATACAGTTCCCTCAACTACTGAAATGTTTTAAATTAACACTAGATTTGATATTTCATGTAATTAAAACCTTAGTTGAAAAAAAAAAGACGTGTGGCACTCGGGGACTGCCGCGGTATAGCTATTACATAGCATTTTTTATCAACTATGCTAGTATAATTATTTCTATATAAGAACACTAGCTGATGCCCGCAGCTTCGCCCGCGTAAAATTTGTTCCCGCGGGAAGTTATTCCCGGGATAAAAGGTAGCCTATGTGTTATTCCAGACTATAATGTATCTCTGTACCAAATTTCAGCGCGATCCGTTCAGCGGTTTGAGCGTGAAAGAGTAACAAACATCCACACTCACAAACTTTCGCATTTATAAATTTAATAATATTGTATACTCGTATATAAGTAAGATTTTAAGGCCTATGTTCAACAAAGTAAAGTACCAAGTACGTACTTGACTGTCGACATTTGGGCTTTTGGACTTTTGGACTGTTGGACTGTTGGACTTTTGGACTTTTGGACTGTTGGACTTTTGGAGAATTGGACTATTGGACTATTGAACTTTTGGACTTTAGGACTTTTGGACTTTTGGACTGTTGGACTTTTAGACTGTTGGACTTTTGGACTTTTGGACTTTTGGACTTTTGTACTTTGGACTTTTGTACTTTTGTACTTTTGTACTTTTGGACTTTTGGACTTTTGGACTTTTGGACTTTTGGACTTTTGGACTTTTGGACTTTTGGACTTTGGTTTTTTGGACTTTTGGGCTTTTGGACTTTGGACTTTTTACTTTGGACTTTTGGACTTTTGGCCTTTTTGGACTTAAAAGTCGTCCCAAAAGTCCCAATAGTCCCAAAAGTTCCAAGAGTCCCAAAAGTCCCAAAAGTCCCAAAAGTCCCAAAAGACCCAAAAGTCCCAAAAGACCCAATACACGTATTGCAGGTACACGGCAAGGCTTGTTTTTTTTGTTGAATATACCTAAAAACTTTAAAATAATTATAAAATATCCTGGTGTTATCGGCTTTCTTCAGAGGTATCCATCCTCGATTCTTCAATCCTAACGTACAACAGTTACGGATAACCAGGATAGGATTGACGAATCGAACTCCTAGGGGAGGAAATTTGGATGTAGGAGAAGAAAAATATCCGTACCCTCCAGATTCTTATTTGCCTGCCTCGGTGGCATTCGGTAATATAACTGACTGTCACGCTGGGGTCCTGGGTTCGATTCCCGGGCAGGCCAAAAAATCGTGGGATATACCAATGTTTGTTTCGAAGATTTGATGTTTTCTAAGTATAATATGTATAAATAAATAGATAAATTCTTTATTGCCATTAATTGTGTACATACATGAAATTGAAATTCCCTGATACCTGCGCTAGTATAAACTGTGTTGCAGATATCAGTGTTCTCCCCTAAAATATTGATACTTGACAATATGTTTACACAAAACTTTTAAAATATTAAAATTGTTTCCTACTAACTTATAAACTCATAATAATTTTACATAGAGAAAACGATAAAATATGAAACAAAACCAATACAAAATCTTAAAGCATGCTTAGGCTTTCGTGTGTGTGCGTGCGTGTGTGTGTGTGTGTATGAGTGTCTGTGTGTGTCTGTGTGTATGTGTGTCCCTCTCTGTGTGTGTGTTTGTGTGTGTGTGTGTGTCTGTGGTGTTTGTGTGTCTGTGTGTGTGTGTTTGTGTGCGTGTGAGTGTGCGTGAGTATGTGTGAGTGTGTGTGTGAGTGTGTGTGTGTATGTGTGTGTGTGTGTGTGTGTGAGTGTGTGTGAGTGTGTGTGTGTGGGTGTGTGTGTGTGTGTTTGTTGCATGTATGTTTATGTGAGTTGATTTTTGAGTGTGTGTGTGGGTGTGTGTGTGTGCGTGTTGCATGTATGTTTATGTGAGTTGATTTTAAAGAACTTGTAGAAGGTCTTCCACAGATTCATATTCCATTGGTTTTAATCACTCAGTTACTGCCGTTTTAAATTCTCCGTATGTATGCATACTTAGAAATTATATGAGTATGTATAAAAAAGTTTTAATTAGATCGCAAAGAAAATGTCCAAAAGCCAAAGTACTTGAAGCAAAGTCGTTGATATACCTAATTAGAGATAATAGAAAAACCTCGCAGAACTTCAGAACAATACACACTCACACAGTACTGTTTTACGATTACCGATTATAATTATTTAAAGTTAAAGTTCATTTTTAAATAATTTATTATAATATTAAACTAATTGTTGTCAAACTGAATATGATTAAACCTCTTTTCATAATCAAAAAGCGAGTACAACCGTTAAACAACACTGCCAAAGACAAACAAGACTGAGAAAAAATAATTTAATGACAAGCAAGAATGACAGGTTTAAATTTTTATCATCGAAGTAGGTATTTTTCATGAAATTATTCTTAATTCTAAAGGTAAATTAGTGTCGAAATGGCTGCATAAATCTAACTATGGTTCCTTAAAACGAATATGATCAGGATTGATATTTAAATGTAAGTAATTATGGAGAGTCGAGATCCAATCTGTTTGTTTACTACATTGTTTGAATCTGTTGAATTCCACTATATATGAAGTGCTCGATACACGAACGTAGCCGAAGGTAGCCGAGAGTGTGATTCGTTTTCGTGACAGAATTTCTGGATTCGGTCTCCACGCAAGGCCCGCGATAGAAGCTATGCAATAGCTTAAAAATTGTACACCGAAGTCAACCAAATAATGAGCCGCCTGATAATGACCCTTATACATAACCAATATTCTGACTGAAGCGTCCACAGTAGCATCACAATATAATTTTGAAAATCTTATGTTGTAGGTATGTACAAAGAAATTTACAAAGTATCTCATAAGTAAGTGATAAACACAGTGTCAATAACTTTTTTTTTTTTTTTTGTTTAACGTGAGGGAAAATCCTCATGGATGTTATGCCGGACTCCTACCGACTAATAAACCTCACGTAACGCCCAACAGCCTATGGTTGGGAGCCCCGGGTAAGCCCTCAGGAAGGATGTCCCAGGACTCCCAACAGACCCACGGCCGCCACTGCGGCCTCGCCCAGGGGGTGGTTCGGGTGCAATCCCGCGTCTTTGGGGGGTTTCGCCACAGATACCTACCGAAGCTACCGTGCCCGGCAAGTATCTGTGTCAACCACAGAACAGTTAAAGGAGGTTAGAAGGGCCTTGTGGGCGGGGCAGACGCGCCGCGACAGACATATGAGCAATGCTCATATTCCACCGAAATTCACTTCACGGCCGACACAGTCGCGCTCTTATTGTAACAACGTAAGAAGCTCCGCGAAAAAAAAAGAATTATGCCGTCTTGCGCTATAGTAACGTGTCGAAAAAGAAGCCAAGTGTGCAGTGTAGCCCGAAAAGGGATTTCTTTCCATCGGGAAGTCCAAAAACCTTACAATACAAGTAATATTTGTAATTATTACAAAAGTATTATGTAGCTTGTAGACCAAAACGATATAATCGCAAACTGATACAAAATTATACATTGCTTGCAATACATGAGTGCCATCTTGTACTACGTGAGCGATCGCGCAGTGTATTGCGAGAATCGCGAGTGCCGGCGATATCCATGCGTATCGATAGTGTTGGACAAAATGATCCGTTATAAACACTGTCGATATTAAGTACGTACGTTATTATCAGTAATATTGAAATCATTGTAAAATTTTGTTTGAGGTCAGCCATTTATATTAAAAACAAATTTAAAAATAAATTTTAGGTTTCCAACAAATCCAGATATGAAAAAAATGTGGATTGAGGCAACTGGTAGAATTGAATGGATACCTACTAAATATATACTATACTCGCGGCCCATTTTGTTTTTTTTATGTGAGGGAAAGTCCATCATGGATGCTATGCCGGACTCCAACCGCCAAATAAACCTCACGTAACGCCCAACAGCCTACGGTTGGGAGCCCCGGGTAAGCCCTCAGAAGGATGTCCCAGGACTCCCAACAGACACGGTCACTACTGCGGCCTTGCCGAGGGGGCCGGTCGCGTTCACTACCACCACGCCACAGAGGCTGTCTATGTTAGTAATTAGTGTCTGTGTTATTAATTATGTATTTACATTTAGCCCGACTACGGCTACTTTTCACCTAGTTTGTCAAATTTTTTAAGTCTAAGTATCTCAAAATACCGGAATTATGATGAATTTTTGATGTTACTATTAACGCAGAATGAGCTTACTCAATAAAGTACTCGACTTGTGTAAACTTCAGACAGTATCAAAATTACGGAAATTTTATCGATATCGAAAATCGACCTTTGTCCGCCGTAACATGTATGAGAAATTTTTATTGCTTTTGTGCGTGTGTGAGTATACGTCAAGTGCAGTATTTCTATTAGTGTGACAACCAACAGGAAACTCGCTAATTAAGTGTGCTGATTTATTTGTGTGCGTAAACTGCGTCGTATTGGTCTCTTTTTTATAGTGGAGTTAAAGAGTGGGAGACAAGCGGCGACACGCGTCCTAATACAAATTAGGAACTATTTCCTTTCTAACCTCCTTTAACTGTTCTGTGGTGTCAACCGGTAGGAGAGAGCACCGTGTCTCCTCTCCAGCCACTCGTCCATGACCGGTCTGACGGCCGCGATTGTGGCGAATCCCCCCTTTGGTTGCTAAAGTCGTACCTTCCATGTCTCCACGGTTTCCTGGTGGAGCAGGGATCGCTGGGCCTCGATTTCTCGAGACTCAGCCCTTTGGCTCCGCTCGAGCGCCTCCTTGCGCCATCTAAACAGCGACGCAAGGGCTCCCGCTTCCAGGTCCCATGGAGGGGTCCCAGCTAGGAGACATGCGGCCTCACCGGAGATCGTGCGGTATCCCCTTATCACCCGGATCGCCATCGTCCTCTGCGGGCTCAGCAGTCTAGCCACATTGCTGGCCGTCAGGGTCTCCGCCCATACGGGGGCCCCGTATAGGGCCATACTTCGCACGATCGCCAGGTACAGTCTCCTGTAGGGAGCGTTGGGTCCCCTGATGTCGGGCATCAGTCGCGCTAGTGCGGCTGATGCCCCCCTCAGTTTTGGGACCAAACTTCGGAAGTGATGTCCGAAGTTCCACCGGCCATCGAGTACGAGCCCCAGATACTTCATCGAAGGCTCGATGCCGATGCTGACGCCCCCTACCCGCAAGCTGGACCCCGCAGGTGGCCCCTTACAGTGTCAACACTAGAAATAAAAATAACCTTGCTGTTTATCATAGCAGATTGCATAAAATCAGGGCTTTCATAGGGTAACTGTACACACTTCTACAACAAACTACCAAACGAAAAAAAGTAAGTCCCTAAATAAGTTCAAAAAGTAAATTATACTGCAAGGGCTACTGTACAATTAATGATTAAGTATGTGCTGGATAAATAAGCCTGGAAACGACCTGTCCTGCTAGATTCTCAAAAAAAACTGTTAAATAGATTCTTTAATATTGTAACTAGAGAACTAAAAAGAATATCCTGCTGAGTTTCTTGCCATGTCTTCTCAGGTGAGTCGCGTTGTGAACTGGTGGTAATTCTTTGGTATATATTCGGGACGGTTTACAAGTGCATCTGTATACCTATGCCTAAGTGAGATAAATACATATTTGTTTGCTGTTTGTTTGTACTCGTATGTACGAAGTCGTCTGTCATAGATAATCTAAATGAATAGAAACACGATGAACTCAATTAGCTACCTATCGTACGAGTAATACGGTTACCTACTAAACTGATAAGCAGTCCGACAGTATTTTGTTTACTTCGTACCCGTACCGTCTAGCTAGAGCTTCAACTATTGGTCAATTAAATCGGATGTCATGCCTCAGAGACACCCTGAACCCCGAGCATAGTTCGTTGCATTGCTCGCGGGCATGGATGGACTAGCCTCACCGTGAGAGTCTACGTCTATTATCCTGCTAATATTATAAACTAGCTGACGCCGCAACTTCGTTTACGTCACACAAGGTGTATGAAAGGAGAGGTATTTCTTCATCAGACTCATCAAGAGCTTAAAGATTAAGTCTATTCTAAAACAATTGTTTTAAAAAAAAATTAACATGAAAAACCGACTTCAAACAAATACTAAAAATTGAAAAATAAAATTAACTTAGCACAAAGTATTAGGTAGTATATTAAGATTTATCAGATATTATTGAATGTAATACTGAAATCGGCGCCAAGTAAAACTATAGGTTTAGGTAGATATTATTATTAATCTCTCATAGTAATATTGGCACCGACTTCAGTATTACAGTCAATAATATCTGATAAATCTAAATATACTACCTATTACTTTGTGCTAAGTTAATTTTATTTTTCAATTTTTAGTTTTGGTTTGAAATCGGTTTTTTTTGTTAAAATTTTTTTTTTCATGATTTTTAGTGTCGGGTAGACTGAAATTATATCTGTCTCTAAGGGTAAAGTTCTCCCCAATACAAATTAATCAAGCCCAAACACAAGATAACTGCTGTAAATCGTTAAGGAATTTCCTTGATTCGAGGGATTTCTTCGATTTCTCCAGGATCCCAGTATCAGATTCTGACTTAGTGTATATGGGACCACATGGAAAGCAAATTAATAATTTCAAATAAAAAAACAATCATCAAAATCGGATAACTCTTTCAAGCGATTTGCTGGTAACAAACATAAAAAAGAGATTAGCGTGCACAAACGTACAGACCAACAAATATACAGACATACAGATAAAAATTCTAGAAATCATTGTTTTGGGTTCTATTGCGTTCATAAAGCCCCCCCTTTAATATTTTTTCTTATTTATCTTCCATGTACAGACAGCGACCTGTTACGATTTTATTATAATACTAGCTGATGCCCGCAGCTTCGCCTGCGTGAAATTTTGTTTCTAGACTATAACATATCTCTGTAGGCACCAAATTTCAGCCAGATCCGTTCAGCCGTTACAGCGCGAAAGAGTAACAAACATCCACACTCACAAACATTCGCCTTTATAATAATACCTTGTTGGATAGATTTCTGATTAACAAATTCATAATACATAATAATATATGAGCTAAGTAAATTTATTTATTAAATACATTTCTTAATTCAATGGCTAAACTACTACTTGACACGACTTCTCTTCTAAGCAATTGACATCGTAACTTAGTTCCTTCTTCAAGTAGTCCCAGCCTACGACGTTTGGACAAACCGAACTACTGTAAGCTTTGTCCTCCTAATACAGATGGTCCAACCAAGACCTGGTAACGTAATAACAATGTAAATTTCATCAACTGAGCGTTCATGTTCATTGTAATGGCTCTTTTCAGTCCTGACGAATGTAGTCTACGTAGATGCCATTCCCGTATTTTACAAAGACTTAGTGAGTATGTTTCCTGACAGAATGCAGTCGGCACTATGTGTAGAATAAAGTTCATGCCTTCCATGACCAGTCGCTTAGGGCTGCTGACAATCTTTGTCATTAGGATTGAGCGTAGATGGTAACATGCGGTGTTATTTTATTGAGCAGTGGATACTACCTGAAGCGTGGTCTTTCATTTTTTCTGGCTAGCCATCTTAGAATTTTCTTCTTCTTTTCACAAATGTATTTTTGTCACACAAAATTTGAATGAATTAGCAATAATACTTCCATAAAGTATATTTGGTTAAAATTATACAAAAATAGCCCTTTTTATTTAATTTTATGGCTATGTAGTAAAATCTCAAAATCATCTGTTTGAAGTTTGAAGTAAGTCAATTGTATTGAACTTTCACAAATTATGTGTCAAAATAAAAAGTAATTTAAGTATAAAATAAGAGTATTTAAGGAGTATTGATACCAACTCCGGAGAAAATCAGCCCCAAAATAATTTACATTCCCTTTTTAGCTCGTTATAGTTTAAATTTCAATAAAATACGAAACACGTCTTCCATTAATTATGTTAATAATGCTATATGCCAAATTTTAAGTAGATCGGACCAAGGAATCACATTGTCCCATACAAACTTTACCCTCCTATTTTATACCTTTGGAGGTGGAATTTGCAAAAATGTTAAAATAACTTTTTTCAAATTGTAACAAACAACGCTCATGCTTAGTTTCATCATCGTACCATTAACCGTTTAAGCAATAATTGATAATAACTTTGGGTCTAGGAGTCGAACCGAAAAATTAAGTTTGGTTTAAATTCTATATACTTTTCAGGGATAAAAAGTACCCTGTGTGGTGCCCAGGCTATTAAAGAATAATTATACCAAGTTTCATCGTAATCGAACCGGTAGTTTTTGCATGATGCCTGAACAAACAGACAGACAGACAGACAAAAAAAATTTTAATCACATTTTTTGGTTCGGTGTCGGTCTCCACCCCCTGCTATTTTTTTTTTTGATATTTTGAATGTACAGAATTTTCACTACTACAGATTTATCTATACATATAATAAAACTGTAGAGGGTCGGGAGTCTGTACATGAAAGATATTTCGAAAATTTTAATTGGAGAGCGTTCCCTAATCGATACTGAAGCCGAAAATGTAATTTAAATTTTTCATGTCTGTCTGTCTGTCTGTCTGTCTCCCGAATAAGTATCACGCCGAAACTACTGAACCAATTTGAATGATACTTGGTACATTCTGAGCTTATAGTCCGAGGAAGGTTCTAGGATACTTTTGATCCTAATATTTTGCGCGGTTCCTTAGGGACAGGGGATGAAAGACAAAACGGTTTTTTTTGTTGTAACTTCTGAATGCGTGGTCTGATTCTAAAACTTTTTTCAGTATTATAAAGTGAGTACTATAAGGATTTTTTCATACAAGTTTCAATGTTGCCAATTCTGTCTTAATCTTTAAGCTCTTTTATGATTAAGCAAACAGGGCAGTTTCATACGCTCCCATGAGTCTGTTGAAAAAATACATGTCCTTTCATACACCTTATGTGGCGTAAACGAAGTTGCGAGGGTCAGCTAGTTATGTTAATAATGCTATATGCCAAATTTTAAGTAGATCGGACCAAGGAATCGCATTGTCCCATACAAACTTTACCCTCCTTTTTTATACCTTTGGAGGAGGAATTCGCGCTTTATTGGAAACGATTATAAATTCATATACAATGGTACCACAGCCAATCAGAACGGCGTCGGCATCGCGGTAGATAAGAACTATCAGTCCCGGATAGTTGAAGTAAAAAGAGTCAGCGACCGGATAATAGTGGTCAAATTCGCGCTCGACAATCAAGCGTGTATGAATGTAATATCAGCGTATGCACCGCAAATAGGGTTACCACAAGCCGAGAAAAAAGCATTCTGGGACGACCTCTGCGAAGTGGCGCAATCTATACCAAAAACAGAGTCGAAATACATTGGGGCAGATTTAAACGGGCTCGTAGGACAAACTACAACATCCTTTAAAGAGATCCATGGAAATCAAGGATACGGAAGTATGAACAGCCAAGGAGAGGATATTTTGAATTTTGCCGCCACATTAAACATGGCTATAGTTAACACTTTTTTCTCAAAACCTCCGGAACACTTAATTACATATAAAAGCGGAGGCACCAGCACGCAAGTAGACTACATACTCGCTGACCGAAACCTACTGAAGCATTTCAAAAACTGCAAAGTCATTCCTGGCGAGCCCTTAACATCTCAACACCGACTACTAGTAGCTGAGTATGTACCACAAAAGTCAATAAGAATGAAAACAATAAGAACATCCAAAATCCGGTGGTACAAACTAGAACAAGAGGAAGGCGGAAGGCTCTGCTCAGATCTGACAGAGTACATTAAGGAGGTTCAACCAGATTTAGATAAAGATGCAAACCTAATGTGGAATGAGTTCAGTGAGCTTGTCTCCCGGAAAGCTACGTATCTCTTGGGCGTATCAAATGGAGCCGTCAGAGAAAATAAAGATCCAACCATCTGGAATCCGGCGGTTCAAGATAAGATCACAGTCAAGAAAACTCTCTTTAAGACATGGCAAAATACGAAGAGTGAAATTGATCGGAAGTCATATCTAGACGCGAAAAAGGAGGTCAAACGTGCAATAGCTCAAACCCGGGCCATGGAAAGGGAAAAGCTCTATAGCGAACTAGAAAACGCCACAAACGACAAACACATATTCAAAATTGCCAAACAGAGACACCGAGATTCCCAAAATACAAAGTCGGTTAAGTACATCAAAGATATACAAGGAAACCTGTTAGCCTCTGACAAAGACATAAATGATAGGTGGCGAGAATACTTTTCCACTCTTTTAAACGAGACGCACCCCTGCGATACAATTGCGCAACTGCCACCAGTTGAGGGCCCATGGCCAAATATCACACCGGACGAAGTCAAATGTGCAATAAGCAGAATGGCGAACAACAAGGCGACGGGCCCTGATGAACTGCCAGCTGAACTGTGGAAGAGACTGGGCAATGCGGGAGTATATTTCCTAACCATCCTGTTCAACAAATTCCTCTCCGATGGGATACCTTACGCCTGGAGAAAAAGTTACTTGGTTCCTTTTTACAAAAACAAAGGTGATATACGGCTCTGTGAAAACTACCGAGCTATAAAATTAATATCACACAGTTTTAAAATCTGGGAGCGAGTACTCAATGAAAGACTCCGTCAACTAACAACTATCACAGAAAATCAGTGTGGATTCGTCGCAGGAAAGTCAACGACCGATGCAATACATACTATCCGCATACTTGCTGAAACTCACAGAGAGGAAAAAAAAGACCTACATATGGTGTTCATAGACCTTGAGAAGGCTTTCGACCGAATCCCAAGGACGCTAATCTGGCAGGCTCTGCGGTCCCAAAAAGTACCCGAATGTTATATTCAAACTATAGCTGATATGTACGAAAATGTTACCACGAGGGTACGTTGTCCAGCCGGAATCGGGGAAGAATTCCATGTAAGAGTTGGAGTCCATCAGGGATCAGCACTCAGCCCATTGCTGTTCAACCTTGTAATGGATTATTTAACATCTGAGGTCCAGCAACCTGCACCCGGGAGCATACTGTACGCCGACGATGTTGTCCTAATAGATGAAGACCCAGTAGCCCTTCAACAGACCCTAGAGAACTGGAGGACCGTACTAGAGAAAAGCGGCATGAAAATTAGCAGACAGAAGACCGAGTACATGCACTGCAACTTCACTAACAGCAGACAATACACTATGTACCTGCAAAATACAGTGCTCAAAAATGTCGATCACTTCACATACCTCGGTAGTGTTATAGCAAGCGATGGCTCAATTGATGCAGATATCACTCATCGCAGGTCCGCGGGATGGCAAAAGTGGAGAGAACTCACAGGGGTACTCTGCGACCCTAGAATGCCAATACAAATCAAAGGCAAAATCTATAAAACTGCTGTCAGACCTGCAATGACATACGGTGCGGAGTGCTGGCCGATCAAAAAGCAACAAGCCGATGCATTACACGTGGCTGAAATGAGAATGCTAAGGTGGTCTGCAGGAGTCACTCTCATGGACAAAGTGCCGAACCATTATATAAGAGGAACCTTCAAAATAACACCCATAGCGGAGAAACTAACGGAAACCCGATTACGATGGTACGGTCATGTCATGAGAAGGCCTGAAAACCATATGACCAAAAAGGTACTAAACATCAGATGTGGACCAAAGAAGCGCGGGAGACCCCGACTAACATGGATGTCTGTAATAAAGAAAGACCTAGTAAATGGTAACATCGACCCAGTGACGACCCAGGAAAGAACACTCTGGAGACGAAACATTAGGAGAGCCGACCCCAAATAAAAATGGGATAAGGCCGGAGAAAGAAGAGAAGAAGTTAAAATAACTTTTTTCAAATTGTAACAAACAACGCTCATGCTTAGTTTCATCATCGTACCATTAACCGTTCAAGCAATAATTGATAATAACTTTGGGTCTAGGAGTCGAACCGCAAAATTAAGTTTGGTTTAAATTCTATATACTTTTCCGGGATAAAAAGTACTGTGTGGTGCCCAGGCTATTAAAAAATAATTATACCAAGTTTCATCGTAATCGAACCTGTAGTTTTTGCGTGATGCCTGAACAAACAGACTGACAGACAGTCAGACAAAAAATTTTTTAATCACATTTTTCCGGTTCGGTGTCGGTCTGTCCCCTGCTATTTTTTTTTTTTTTGATATTTTGAATGTACAGAATTTTCACTTCTACAGATTTATTATAAGTACTAAGTCACATGAGAGTGAAAAAGAGAGGTATGGTATTAATATTTTGAGTCTTATAATGTTTCCCGTTGCATTTACCCCCGTCGCGTCGCGTCGCTTGACTTGGGGATTTTTACAGAAGCAAACCCTTGACGCCAGCGTGACGTGGGGGATTCACGAAGGCCCCCTCTAAAAATTGGGAGAACACCCGAAAAACCCCCCAAAGACGTGGGATAGCACCCGAACCCCCTAGGTGAAGCCGCAGTGGTAGCCGTAGGTCTGTTGGGAGTCCTGGGGTATCTTTCCAAAGGCTTACCCGGGGCTCCCAACCGTAGGCTGTTAGGTAGGATACGTGAGGTTTTTCAGTCGGTAGGAGTCCGGCATAGCATCCATGAGGATTATTCCTCACATTTAAAAAAATGTTAAGCAACTTTAGCACTGTCAGTACTACACCCAGTTGTCGGTATTTTTACCCCTTTTTTCATAAAAATTAAAAAAATACACGAAATTTGAAATAGTTGTCTTTGAAAATAAAGAAGTTCCCATATAAATCTACATCCCCTGTTTGTTTGAGCAAGTTCCTGATTATTATACGTGTATTTAATTTAGTATGTAATTTCATGTAATTTCATGCAGCTAACTTTATAATGACGAATTTCTATACACCCGTTTATACCTTATTTTGCCACAGGTTTTGGTAGCCTGCCATACAAGGGTAGCATACCCTAAAATATTCAAGTTTCTAGGTCTAAAGGGTTTGTCTGGGCGTTCATAGATAAAGTACATACATTATAATCACGCTATTTTTCCATCGGGGTAAGCAGAGACTATGGCTTTCCACTTGCTACGATCCTGGCAAACAACTTTCGCTTCTTCTAGAATAAGAATAAGAATAGAATAAGAATAAGAATAAGTTTATTTCCAACTGATTTACAAAAATTATACAAAATTCTTAATCAGTTACATACAAGTACTTAAAATTATTTAATCTCTTATTACACATATAATATGATAATCAATACATATAATAAAATCGTAACGGGTCGCTGTCTGTACATGGAAGATAAATAAAAAAAAACATTATAGGGGGGCTTTATGAACGCAATAGAACCGAAAACAATGATTTTTAGAATTTTTGTCTGTTTGTCTGTATGTCTGTATGTCTGTATGTCTGTATATCTGTTTGTCTGTACGGTTGTGCACGCTAATCTCAGTAACCGCTCAACCGATTGCAATGCGGTTTTTTTTATTGTGTTGAGGTTTGCTCCAGTTAACATTTAGCGTTTGTTTTATGTAAATCGGTTTAGAAATAAAAGAGTTATAACACTTTTAAGAATCAGATATTTTGATAATTTTAATTGTAGTGGTTTCTTTGAATGTGAGTGAACCTAAACTGGCGTGTTGGCTTAATCATAAAAGAGCTTAATGATTAAGACTATTTAAAACAATTCAGTCCACGCCATCGGCGCGGACTGAATTGTTTTAAAATAGACTTAATCATTAAGCTCTTTTATGATTAAGCAAACAGGGCAGTTTCAGACGCTGCTTGATGACTCTGATGAAGAAACACCTTTCCTTTCATACACCTTATGTGACGTAAACGAAGTTGCGGGCTCAGCTAGTATAATAATATTTATCTATTTCTCAGAAAGGTACATTCTTATCATACACAATGTCTTAGTCTACATAGTGTAAATATTATAATAATGCTTACTGTCAGCAGCTAATGTCGATTAACACACTTTAAGTATTTATGCATTCGCACATTCGATACGTAATTTTTGCCTGAACTAGGAAATCCTGTGTTTCAGGCTTAAAATACAAAAATATGTAGGTATATTAAATCTATATAGGTACAATCTAATTTGATTTAATGTTGGCATCGCTAATTTCAAAGTACAGCGTAGTAGGTACCTATAATATTAATTTAGAGTATAATTATACTCTTTTATGCTAAAATATATAATAAAAGTTACACTACTATTATTTTATACATTTAATTATTTTATTTTTATATGTAGTTCAATTTGGAACATTCAATAACTCCTCTGTTTTATCGTAAGTCATTTCTTGCAATATTTTTTGTAAAGCTTGCTTACAACGAAAATAATTCAGGTCATAGATGTACGACTTAGCATTGATTCTATTATACAGTAGGGGCCCTAAGAACAAGTAAAATCTATTTGTAAATTTGTGCTTTATTGCAATTCTTTGAGTGCAAACAATGTCTTTACGTCTTTTGTTTAGAAGATCAGAGTTAAAACGAAGTGCTGTATGCTGTTTCAATACTGTATTCAATATAAACAGTTGACGTACTGTTAGTACTTCGCACGCTTGGTAAAGGAGGTTAGTGGGGAAGAGAAAAGGTCGAAAAGTGGCCACTTTGAGGATCGCTCTCTGCGCTCTCTCTATAGGCAATAAGAGAGTTTTAAGAGAGTCTACTTTCATAACTGCTCTCATACACGCTCGCCGGTTAAGGGTACTCTTGACTTTGCCTTTTTCCAGAAGGTCTTCGATTTAATCGGCATGCGTACGCCGAGGTCGACCCCTGCCAGTTTGTCTATTCATTCTCGCCTCATAAATCAGTTTTTTCAGTTTATCCTCTTCCATTCTTTCCACGTGTGCCAACCATCTAAGGATCCCTTTTTCTATCTTAGTGACTACATCTTCTGTTATATCACATTTTTCCCTTATCACGCTATTTCTTTCTTTGTTCATTAAAGTCACTCCAGCTATACTTCGCAGACTTCTCATTTCCACTGCTTTAATTTTACTTTTATAGATAACTAGCTGATGCCCGCAGCTTCGCCCGCGTAAAATTTGTTCTCGCGGGAAGTTATTCCCGGGATAAAAGGTAGCCTATGTGTTATTCCAGACTATAATGTACTGGCGGATAGTCAGTTTGGCTTCCGTGAGGGACGCTCCACTGTGGACGCGATCATGCGCATTAGAGGCCTGACGGAGGAAGCAGTCTCACAGGGTGAGGTGGTGGTGGCGGTGTCTCTCGACATCGCCAACGCATTCAACACCTTGCCCTGGAGCTGCATCAGGGAGGCGCTTATCTATCATGGAGTGCCTCCCTACCTCCGTCGAATTGTCGAGGCTTATCTCTCCGAGAGAGCCATAACGTACCCGAGCTGGCTAGGGCCGGGTCGGCGAGATGTGTCGTGCGGTGTTCCACAGGGATCGGTTTTAGGGCCGCTCCTGTGGAACATCGGTTACGACTGGGTGCTGCGTGGTCCGTTGCTCAGAGGGGCCGGCGTAACGTGTTACGCCGACGACACCCTCGTTACGGCGCGGGGAGCAACGCACCGTGCCGCAGCACTTAAGGCCACGGCAGGGGTTGCTCAGGTCGTGGGTCGGATTCGGCGGCTGGGTCTCGAGGTCGCCCTTCACAAATCCGAGGCTCTGTGCTTCCACGGACCTCGGATGGGGCCACCTGCGGGATCCAGCCTACAAGTAGGGGGCGTCAGCATCGGCATCGAGCCCTCGATGAAGTATCTGGGGCTCGTACTCGATGGCCGGTGGAACTTCGGACATCACTTCCGAAGTTTGGTCCCAAAACTGAGGGGAGCATCGGCCGCACTCGCGCGGCTGATGCCCAACATCAGGGGACCCAACGCTCCCTACAGGAGACTGTACCTGGGGATCGTGCGAAGCATGGCCTTGTACGGGGCTCCCGTATGGGCGGAGACCCTGACGGCCAGCAATGAGGCTAGACTGATGAGCCCGCAGAGAGTGATGGCCGTCAGGGTGATAAGAGGATACCGCACGATCTCCGGTGGGGCGGCATGTCTCCTAGCCGGGACCCCTCCATGGGACCTGGAAGCGAGAGCCCTTGCGTCTCTGTTCAGATGGCGCAAGGAGGCGCTGGAGCGGGGCAAAAGGCCTGCGTCTCGAGAAATCGAGGCCCAGCGGACCCTGCTCCACCAGGAAACCATGGAGACATGGAAGATGCGACTTGAGCAACCAAAGGGGGGATTCGCCACAATCGCGGCCGTCAGACCGGTCATGGACGAGTGGCTGGAGAGAAGACACGGTGCTCTCTCCTACCGGTTGACACAGATGCTTGCCGGGCACGGTAGCTTCGGTAGGTATCTGTGGCGAAAACACCGGGAAACCACGGCCGAGTGTCAGCACTGCGAGGACCGCAGCGATGACACGGCGCTCCACACGCTGGTGGAGTGCACGGCGTGGGCACAACAGCGCCAGGTCCTCGTAGTGGGTCTGGGCGTGGACACTCTCTCGCTCGAGGCTATGGTGCGAGCCATGCTCTCCAGTGGAAGTAAGTGGGACTGCGCCGCCTCTTTCTGCGAGCAGGTCATGCTCGCGAAGGAGGCGGCGGGCCGGGTGCGGGAGAGAACTCTCCCACCCGAGTTCCGCAGTCGGCGCCCTGGGCGCCGCCGACGTGTCTTCGCCGAGGACTATCGGCCTCCATGACCGGGGGTCTGAGGACGGTGAGAGGGCCGCTCACCGTCCTTACAGAAGCAGGCCCATGACGGCAGCGTGACGTGAGCAACTCAGGCACGCCCCCCCCCTTAGAAGCGGGGTCACACCCGAAACCCCCCATAGACGCGGTATTGCACCCGAACCACCCCCTGGGCGAGGCCGCATTGGCGGCCGAAGGTCTGTTGGGAGTCACGGGACATCCTTCCTGAGGGCTTACCCGGGGCTCTCAACCATAGGCTGTTAGGCGTGGCGTGAGGTTTTTTAGTCGGTAAGAGTCCGGCATAGCATCCTATGAGGATTTTCCCTCACGTTAAACAAAAAAAAAAAGACTATAATGTATCTCTGTACCAAATTTCAGCCCGATCCGTTCAGTGGTTTGAGCGTGAAAGAGTAACAAACATCCACACTCACAAACTTTCGCATATATAATATTAGTAAGAAGTAACTAATATAATAGGTAAATAAATATTCACGGATAGTATTCACGGGTCTTCTCTCGTTTCCCATAAATTCATTTGCACTAATATTGTTTGCCATAATCATCCCCGATCATAATATTTATTTGCACTATTATCATTTATACTAATGACGTTTGCCTTAACAAATCAACAGTCATAACTTTTATTTGCCATAAAATGACTTTCTATAACAACATTTATCATAATAATTAGTTTCCATAAGTAACACATCTCATAATCGACTCCTGACATAATTAAAATTTGATATAATTATGAAAATAATACATAATATTGTTAGGTCGAAATTAATTATTATTATCGTTAACAACCCGACTCAGTGCAAGTTTTTTTTAAACCACCCAGAAGTAGGAGCCCCGCGAAGCGGGGCTCCGTCTAGCTTAGTTAGTAGACGCCATACGAGGTTTACTTTTAGGTTTAATTGTGAATAAATTATCTGTGTCGTATAAATTATCTTTATTTACTTATGTTATGGTGAACAAAAGTTATGGAAAATAGCATTATTGAAAACGAAAATTATGGCAAATACATTAATGGATTTAAATTATTATGACACTTGATCGATTATGACCAATGGAATTAGTGAAAGTCATTTTATGGCATTTCACGATTATGGCAACTGAAGCGTTATGTCTAATGAAATTATGGCAAATACCAGTATGGCATATGAAATTATGGCATTTTAAATTATGGCAAACATTAGTAAACCGTATTCACGCGATAATATACGTACGTCGTACGTAATAGTACTTCATTATTTCTTCCAAAGTCTTCTTACGGAGTAAGGATGTTATTGTCCTAAATCTTATGTTACCACATACTGTATAACAAAAAAAAACCGACTTCAAACAAAAACTGAAAATTGAAAAATAAAATTAACTTAGCACAAAGTAATAGGTAGTATATTTAGTTTTATATCAGATATTATTGAATGTAATACTGAAATCGGCGCCAAGTAAAACTATAGGTTTAGGTAGATATTATTAATCTCTCATAGAAATATTGGCACCGACTTCAGTATTACAGTCAATAATATCTGATATAAAACTAAATATACTACCTATTACTTTGTGCTAAGTTAATTTTATTTTTCAATTTTCAGTTTTTGTTTGAAGTCGGTTTTTTTTTGTTAAAAATTTTTTTTTTCATGATTTTCAGTGACGGGTCGACTGAAATTATATCTGTCTAGGGGTAATGTTCTCCCCAATACAAATTAATCAAGCCCAAACACAAGATAACTGCTGTAAATCGTTAAGGAATTCCCTCGATTCGAGGGATTTCTTCAATTTCTCCAGGATCCCAGCATCCGATTCTGACTTCCTGTATATGGGACCACATGGGAAGCACCAGCTTTCAAACAAAAAAAGAATTTTCAAAATCGGTTAACTCCTTCTAGCGATTTGCCGGTAACAAACATAAACAAACAAAAAAGAATTTTCAAAATCGGTTAACTCCTTCTAGCGATTTGCCGGTAACAAACATAAAAAAAAAAAAAAAAAATACAGACGAATTGAGAACCTCCTCCTTTTTTGGAAGTCGGTTAAAAAAAAAAAAATACAGACGAATTGAGAACCTCCTCCTTTTTTGGAAGTCGGTTAAAAAATGAAGAAGCCCGCGACTCTGTGTGTGTGAACATAGCTCTTGATCGTGTCGCCAGACATGATTGCCAAAGCCGATCATATATTGACGAGTGATCCTTCAGATAATGCATGAGCTACCGCAAATGACTGAACCCACGGCTATGACTAGGACTAGATCTGTCCAATCCATATTGCACAAACATGAATGAGTTTCTTACTGTGAGGCGAGAAGATTGGTAGTCTTAGGTATATATATACACAAGTTTATAAACAAAATTTGTAAAAATTACTTACCGACTTTCTACAATTATTATATTTTCCGTCGACGAATCAATGGGACATCCAATGGCAGCACGGAAAATAAGGGGCAATTAACAACACCACATAGATGCCCACTACCAGTCCAAATAGTCGCTCACTTACTTCACTGCACAGAGACAGAGCGTGCGTGTGCGCGCGGGACCACACCACTAGGCGACACGCGACAGACCTATTCCACGTCCAGACTCATTGTAATTATTATTTGCATGAATATTGCATAGCATGGCAGCTGCGAGTGTCAACAAAAAATTTCAAATGCGAATGTTTTTGATAAAATCTTTTTTATTGTGATTTTGCGAGTTTCATTACTAAAAGTACAACACTTTTTAGTCGTCGGTTATGCGCGTTAAAGTTACCTATCGCTTTTTTTTTTGTTCTGATGTCCATCATTAAGGAGGTTTAGTGGGGTTAGGTTCGTTTATATAGGTATTAAGTTAGGCGAAATTTTAGAGTTACGATAGGTTAGGTTTTTGAGAAAATCGTTTTTGTTGTGGTTTGCGAGTTTCATTATGAAAAGTACAACACTTTTTAGTCGTCGGTTATGCGCGTTAAAGTTAGCTATCGTTTTTGTATTTTTTTGTTCTGATGTTCATTATTAAGGAGGTTTAGTGGGGTTAGGTTCGTTTTAATAGGTATTAAGTTAGGCGAAATTTTGGAGTGAGGTTAGGTTAGGTTTTTGAGAAAATGGTTTTTTGTGATGTTGCGAGTTTCATTAGTAAAAGTACAACAGTTTTTAGTCGTCGGTTATGCGCGTTAATGTTACCTATCGTTTTTGTATTTTTTTGTTCTGATGTCCATTATTAAGGAGGTTTAGTGGGGTTAGGTTCGTTTTAATAGGTATTAAGTTGGGCGAAATTTTAGAGTTACGTTAGGTTTGGTTTTTGAAAAAAACGTTTTCATTGTGATTTTGCGAGTTTCATTAGTAAAAGTACAACACTTTTTTGTCGTTGGTTATGCGCGTTAAAGCTACCTATCGTTTTTGTATTTTTTTGTTCTGATGTCCATTATTAAGGAGGTTTAGTGGGGTTAGGTTCGTTTTAATAGGTATTAAGTTAGGCGAAATTTTGGAGTGAGGTTAGGTTAGGTTTTTGAGAAAATGGTTTTTTGTGATGTTGCGAGTTTCATTAGTAAAATTACAACAGTTTTTAGTCGTCGGTTATGCGCGTTAATGTTACCTATCGTTTTTGTATTTTTATGTTCTGATGTCCATTATTAAGGAGGTTTAGTGGGGTTAGGTTCGTTTTAATAGGTATTAAGTTAGGCGAAATTTTGGAGTTAGGTTAGGTTAGGTTTTTGAGAAAATGGTTTTTTGTGATGTTGCGAGTTTCATTAGTAAAAGTACAACAGTTTTTAGTCGTCGGTTATGCGCGTTAATGTTACCTATCGTTTTTGTATTTTTTTGTTCTGATGTCCATTATTAAGGAGGTTTAGTGGGGTTAGGTTCGTTTTAATAGGTATTAAGTTAGGCGAAATTTTGAATTAAGGTTAGGTTAGGTTTTTGAGAAAATGGTTTTTTGTGATTTTGTGAGTTTCATTAGTAAAAGTACAACAGTTTTTAGAGTTACGTTAGGTTTGGTTTTTGAAAAAAAACGTTTTTATTGTGATTTTGCGAGTTTCATTAGTAAAAGTACAACACTTTTTTGTCGTCGGTTATGCGCGTTAAAGCTACCTATCGTTTTTGTATTTTTTTGTTCTGATGTCCATTATTAAGGAGGTTTAGTGGGGTTAGGTTCGTTTTAATAGGTATTAAGTTAGGCGAAATTTTGGAGTTAGGTTAGGTTAGGTTTTTGAGAAAATGGTTTTTTTGTGATGTTGCGAGTTTCATAAGTAAAAGTACAACAGTTTTTAGTCGTCGGTTATGCGCGTTAATGTTACCTATCGTTTTTGTATTTTTTTGTTCTGATGTCCATTATTAAGGAGGTTTAGTGGGGTTAGGTTCGTTTTAATAGGTATTAAGTTAGGCGAAATTTTGAATTAAGGTTAGGTTAGGTTTTTGAGAAAATGGTTTTTTGTGATTTTGTGAGTTTCATTAGTAAAAGTACAACAGTTTATAGAGTTACGTTAGGTTTGGTTTTTGAAAAAAACGTTTTTATTGTGATTTTGCGAGTTTCATTAGTAAAAGTACAACACTTTTTTGTCGTCGGTTATGCGCGTTAAAGCTACCTATCGTTTTTGTATTTTTTTGTTCTGATGTCCATTATTAAGGAGGTTTAGTGGGGTTAGGTTCGTTTTAATAGGTATTAAGTTAGGCGAAATTTTGGAGTTAGGTTAGGTTAGGTTTTTGAGAAAATTGTTTATTGTGATTCTGCGAGTTTCATTAGTAAAAGTACAACACATTTTAGTCGTCGGTTATGCGCGTTAGAACTACCTATCGTTTTTGTATTTTTTTGTTCTGATGTCAATTATTAAGGAGGTTTAGTGGGGTTAGGTTCGTTTTAATAGGTATTAAGTTAGGCGAAATTTTGGAGTGAGGTTAGGTTAGGTTTTTGATAAAATGGTTTTTTGTGATGTTGCGAGTTTCATTAGTAAAATTACAACAGTTTTTAGTCGTCGGTTATGCGCGTTAATGTTACCTATCGTTTTTGTATTTTTTTGTTCTGATGTCCATTATTAAGGAGGTTTAGTGGGGTTAGGTTCGTTTTAATAGGTATTAAGTTAGGCGAAATTTTGGAGTTAGGTTAGGTTAGGTTTTTGAGAAAATGGTTTTTTGTGATGTTGCGAGTTTCATTAGTAAAAGTACAACAGTTTTTAGTCGTCGGTTATGCGCGTTAATGTTACCTATCGTTTTTGTATTTTTTTGTTCTGATTTTCATTATTAAGGAGGTTTAGTGGGGTTAGGTTCGTTTTAATAGGTATTAAGTTAGGCGAAAATTTGAATTAAGGTTAGGTTAGGTTTTTGAGAAAATAGTTTTTTGTGATTTTGTGAGTTTCATTAGTAAAAGTACAACAGTTTTTAGAGTTACGTTAGGTTTGGTTTTTGAAAAAAACGTTTTTATTGTGATTTTGCAAGATTCATTAGTAAAAGTACAACACTTTTTTGTCATCGGTTATGCGCGTTAAAGCTACCTATCGTTCTTGTATTTTTTTGTTCTGATGTCCATTATTAAGGAGGTTTAGTGGGGTTAGGTTCGTTTTAATAGGTATTAAGTTAGGCGAAATTTTGGAGTGAGGTTAGGTTAGGTTTTTGAGAAAATGGTTTTTTGTGATGTTGCGAGTTTCATTAGTAAAAGTACAACAGTTTTTAGTCGTCGGTTATGCGCGTTAATGTTACCTATCGTTTTTGTATTTTTTTGTTCTGATGTCCATTATTAAGGAGGTTTAGTGGGGTTAGGTTCGTTTTAATAGGTATTAAGTTGGGCGAAATTTAAGAGTTACGTTAGGTTTGGTTTTTGAAAAAAACGTTTTCATTGTGATTTTGCGAGTTTCATTAGTAAAAGTACAACACTTTTTTGTCGTCGGTTATGCGCGTTAAAGCTACCTAACGTTTTTGTATTTTTTTGTTCTGATGTCCATTATTAAGGAGGTTTAGTGGGGTTAGGTTCGTTTTAATAGGTATTAAGTTGGGCGAAATTTAAGAGTTACGTTAGGTTTGGTTTTTGAAAAAAACGTTTTCATTGTGATTTTGCGAGTTTCATTAGTAAAAGTACAACACTTTTTTGTCGTCGGTTATGCGCGTTAAAGCTACCTAACGTTTTTGTATTTTTTTGTTCTGATGTCCATTATTAAGGAGGTTTAGTGGGGTTAGGTTCGTTTTAATAGGTATTAAGTTAGGCGAAATTTTGGAGTGAGGTTAGGTTAGGTTTTTGAGAAAATGGTTTTTTGTGATGTTGCGAGTTTCATTAGTAAAATTACAACAGTTTTTAGTCGTCGGTTATGCGCGTTAATGTTACCTATCGTTTTTGTATTTTTTTGTTCTGATGTCCATTATTAAGGAGGTTTAGTGGGGTTAGGTTCGTTTTAATAGGTATTAAGTTAGGCGAAATTTTGGAGTTAGGTTAGGTTAGGTTTTTGAGAAAATGGTTTTTTGTGATGTTGCGAGTTTCATTAGTAAAAGTACAACAGTTTTTAGTCGTCGGTTATGCGCGTTAATGTTACCTATCGTTTTTGTATTTTTTTGTTCTGATTTTCATTATTAAGGAGGTTTAGTGGGGTTAGGTTCGTTTTAATAGGTATTAAGTTAGGCGAAATTTTGAATTAAGGTTAGGTTAGGTTTTTGACAAAATAGTTTTTTGTGATTTTGTGAGTTTCATTAGTAAAAGTACAACAGTTTTTAGAGTTACGTTAGGTTTGGTTTTTGAAAAAAACGTTTTTATTGTGATTTTGCGAGTTTCATTAGTAAAAGTACAACACTTTTTTGTCGTCGGTTATGCGCGTTAAAGCTACCTAACGTTTTTGTATTTTTTTGTTCTGATGTCCATTATTAAGGAGGTTTAGTGGGGTTAGGTTCGTTTTAATAGGTATTAAGTTAGGCGAAATTTTGGAGTGAGGTTAGGTTAGGTTTTTGAGAAAATGGTTTTTTGTGATGTTGCGAGTTTCATTAGTAAAATTACAACAGTTTTTAGTCGTCGGTTATGCGCGTTAATGTTACCTATCGTTTTTGTATTTTTTTGTTCTGATGTCCATTATTAAGGAGGTTTAGTGGGGTTAGGTTCGTTTTAATAGGTATTAAGTTAGGCGAAATTTTGGAGTTAGGTTAGGTTAGGTTTTTGAGAAAATGGTTTTTTGTGATGTTGCGAGTTTCATTAGTAAAAGTACAACAGTTTTTAGTCGTCGGTTATGCGCGTTAATGTTACCTATCGTTTTTGTATTTTTTTGTTCTGATTTTCATTATTAAGGAGGTTTAGTGGGGTTAGGTTCGTTTTAATAGGTATTAAGTTAGGCGAAATTTTGAATTAAGGTTAGGTTAGGTTTTTGAGAAAATAGTTTTTTGTGATTTTGTGAGTTTCATTAGTAAAAGTACAACAGTTTTTAGAGTTACGTTAGGTTTGGTTTTTGAAAAAAACGTTTTTATTGTGATTTTGCGAGTTTCATTAGTAAAAGTACAACACTTTTTTGTCGTCGGTTATGCGCGTTAAAGCTACCTATCGTTTTTGTATTTTTTTGTTCTGATGTCCATTATTAAGGAGGTTTAGTGGGGTTAGGTTCGTTTTAATAGGTATTAAGTTAGGCGAAATTTTGGAGTTAGGTTAGGTTAGGTTTTTGAGAAAATTGTTTATTGTGATTCTGCGAGTTTCATTAGTAAAAGTACAACACATTTTAGTCGTCGGTTATGCGCGTTAGAACTACCTATCGTTTTTGTATTTTTTTGTTCTGATGTCAATTATTAAGGAGGTTTAGTGGGGTTAGGTTCGTTTTAATAGGTATTAAGTTAGGCGAAATTTTGGAGTGAGGTTAGGTTAGGTTTTTGAGAAAATGGTTTTTTGTGATGTTGCGAGTTTCATTAGTAAAATTACAACAGTTTTTAGTCGTCGGTTATGCGCGTTAATGTTACCTATCGTTTTTGTATTTTTATGTTCTGATGTCCATTATTAAGGAGGTTTAGTGGGGTTAGGTTCGTTTTAATAGGTATTAAGTTAGGCGAAATTTTGAATTAAGGTTAGGTTAGGTTTTTGAGAAAATGGTTTTTTGTGATTTTGTGAGTTTCATTAGTAAAAGTACAACAGTTTTTAGAGTTACGT
The DNA here is from genome assembly GCA_933228765.1 of Miltochrista miniata. Taxonomy (NCBI): domain Eukaryota; kingdom Metazoa; phylum Arthropoda; class Insecta; order Lepidoptera; family Erebidae; genus Miltochrista; species Miltochrista miniata. The sequence continues at coordinate 33,598,407 of OW121763.1, forward strand.
TAGGTTTGGTTTTTGAAAAAAAACGTTTTTATTGTGATTTTGCGAGTTTCATTAGTAAAAGTACAACACTTTTTTGTCGTCGGTTATGCGCGTTAAAGCTACCTATCGTTTTTGTATTTTTTTGTTCTGATGTCCATTATTAAGGAGGTTTAGTGGGGTTAGGTTCGTTTTAATAGGTATTAAGTTAGGCGAAATTTTGGAGTTAGGTTAGGTTAGGTTTTTGAGAAAATTGTTTATTGTGATTCTGCGAGTTTCATTAGTAAAAGTACAACACTTTTTAGTCGTCGGTTATGCGCGTAAGAACTACCTATCGTTTTTGTATTTTTTTGTTCTGATGTCAATTATTAAGGAGGTTTAGTGGGGTTAGGTTCGTTTTAATAGGTATTAAGTTAGGCGAAATTTTGGAGTTAGGTTAGGTTAGGTTTTAGAGAAAATGGTTTTTTGTGATGTTGCGAGTTTCATTAGCAAAAGTACAACAGGTTTTAGTCGTCGGTTATGCGCGTTAATGTTACCTATCGTTTTTGTATTTTTTTGTTCTGATGTTCATTATTAAGGAGGTTTAGTGGGGTTAGGTTCGTTTTAATAGGTATTAAGTTAGGCGAAATTTTGGAGTTAGGTTAGGTTAGGTTTTTGAGAAAATGGTTTTTTTGTGATGTTGCGAGTTTCATAAGTAAAAGTACAACAGTTTTTAGTCGTCGGTTATGCGCGTTAATGTTACCTATCGTTTTTGTATTTTTTTGTTCTGATGTCCATTATTAAGGAGGTTTAGTGGGGTTAGGTTCGTTTTAATAGGTATTAAGTTAGGCGAAATTTTGAATTAAGGTTAGGTTAGGTTTTTGAGAAAATGGTTTTTTGTGATTTTGTGAGTTTCATTAGTAAAAGTACAACAGTTTATAGAGTTACGTTAGGTTTGGTTTTTGAAAAAAACGTTTTTATTGTGATTTTGCGAGTTTCATTAGTAAAAGTACAACACTTTTTTGTCGTCGGTTATGCGCGTTAAAGCTACCTATCGTTTTTGTATTTTTTTGTTCTGATGTCCATTATTAAGGAGGTTTAGTGGGGTTAGGTTCGTTTTAATAGGTATTAAGTTAGGCGAAATTTTGGAGTTAGGTTAGGTTAGGTTTTTGAGAAAATTGTTTATTGTGATTCTGCGAGTTTCATTAGTAAAAGTACAACACATTTTAGTCGTCGGTTATGCGCGTTAGAACTACCTATCGTTTTTGTATTTTTTTGTTCTGATGTCAATTATTAAGGAGGTTTAGTGGGGTTAGGTTCGTTTTAATAGGTATTAAGTTAGGCGAAATTTTGGAGTGAGGTTAGGTTAGGTTTTTGATAAAATGGTTTTTTGTGATGTTGCGAGTTTCATTAGTAAAATTACAACAGTTTTTAGTCGTCGGTTATGCGCGTTAATGTTACCTATCGTTTTTGTATTTTTTTGTTCTGATGTCCATTATTAAGGAGGTTTAGTGGGGTTAGGTTCGTTTTAATAGGTATTAAGTTAGGCGAAATTTTGGAGTTAGGTTAGGTTAGGTTTTTGAGAAAATGGTTTTTTGTGATGTTGCGAGTTTCATTAGTAAAAGTACAACAGTTTTTAGTCGTCGGTTATGCGCGTTAATGTTACCTATCGTTTTTGTATTTTTTTGTTCTGATTTTCATTATTAAGGAGGTTTAGTGGGGTTAGGTTCGTTTTAATAGGTATTAAGTTAGGCGAAAATTTGAATTAAGGTTAGGTTAGGTTTTTGAGAAAATAGTTTTTTGTGATTTTGTGAGTTTCATTAGTAAAAGTACAACAGTTTTTAGAGTTACGTTAGGTTTGGTTTTTGAAAAAAACGTTTTTATTGTGATTTTGCAAGATTCATTAGTAAAAGTACAACACTTTTTTGTCATCGGTTATGCGCGTTAAAGCTACCTATCGTTCTTGTATTTTTTTGTTCTGATGTCCATTATTAAGGAGGTTTAGTGGGGTTAGGTTCGTTTTAATAGGTATTAAGTTAGGCGAAATTTTGGAGTGAGGTTAGGTTAGGTTTTTGAGAAAATGGTTTTTTGTGATGTTGCGAGTTTCATTAGTAAAAGTACAACAGTTTTTAGTCGTCGGTTATGCGCGTTAATGTTACCTATCGTTTTTGTATTTTTTTGTTCTGATGTCCATTATTAAGGAGGTTTAGTGGGGTTAGGTTCGTTTTAATAGGTATTAAGTTGGGCGAAATTTAAGAGTTACGTTAGGTTTGGTTTTTGAAAAAAACGTTTTCATTGTGATTTTGCGAGTTTCATTAGTAAAAGTACAACACTTTTTTGTCGTCGGTTATGCGCGTTAAAGCTACCTAACGTTTTTGTATTTTTTTGTTCTGATGTCCATTATTAAGGAGGTTTAGTGGGGTTAGGTTCGTTTTAATAGGTATTAAGTTGGGCGAAATTTAAGAGTTACGTTAGGTTTGGTTTTTGAAAAAAACGTTTTCATTGTGATTTTGCGAGTTTCATTAGTAAAAGTACAACACTTTTTTGTCGTCGGTTATGCGCGTTAAAGCTACCTAACGTTTTTGTATTTTTTTGTTCTGATGTCCATTATTAAGGAGGTTTAGTGGGGTTAGGTTCGTTTTAATAGGTATTAAGTTAGGCGAAATTTTGGAGTGAGGTTAGGTTAGGTTTTTGAGAAAATGGTTTTTTGTGATGTTGCGAGTTTCATTAGTAAAATTACAACAGTTTTTAGTCGTCGGTTATGCGCGTTAATGTTACCTATCGTTTTTGTATTTTTTTGTTCTGATGTCCATTATTAAGGAGGTTTAGTGGGGTTAGGTTCGTTTTAATAGGTATTAAGTTAGGCGAAATTTTGGAGTTAGGTTAGGTTAGGTTTTTGAGAAAATGGTTTTTTGTGATGTTGCGAGTTTCATTAGTAAAAGTACAACAGTTTTTAGTCGTCGGTTATGCGCGTTAATGTTACCTATCGTTTTTGTATTTTTTTGTTCTGATTTTCATTATTAAGGAGGTTTAGTGGGGTTAGGTTCGTTTTAATAGGTATTAAGTTAGGCGAAATTTTGAATTAAGGTTAGGTTAGGTTTTTGACAAAATAGTTTTTTGTGATTTTGTGAGTTTCATTAGTAAAAGTACAACAGTTTTTAGAGTTACGTTAGGTTTGGTTTTTGAAAAAAACGTTTTTATTGTGATTTTGCGAGTTTCATTAGTAAAAGTACAACACTTTTTTGTCGTCGGTTATGCGCGTTAAAGCTACCTAACGTTTTTGTATTTTTTTGTTCTGATGTCCATTATTAAGGAGGTTTAGTGGGGTTAGGTTCGTTTTAATAGGTATTAAGTTAGGCGAAATTTTGGAGTGAGGTTAGGTTAGGTTTTTGAGAAAATGGTTTTTTGTGATGTTGCGAGTTTCATTAGTAAAATTACAACAGTTTTTAGTCGTCGGTTATGCGCGTTAAAGCTACCTAACGTTTTTGTATTTTTTTGTTCTGATGTCCATTATTAAGGAGGTTTAGTGGGGTTAGGTTCGTTTTAATAGGTATTAAGTTAGGCGAAATTTTGGAGTTAGGTTAGGTTAGGTTTTTGAGAAAATGGTTTTTTGTGATGTTGCGAGTTTCATTAGTAAAAGTACAACAGTTTTTAGTCGTCGGTTATGCGCGTTAATGTTACCTATCGTTTTTGTATTTTTTTGTTCTGATTTTCATTATTAAGGAGGTTTAGTGGGGTTAGGTTCGTTTTAATAGGTATTAAGTTAGGCGAAATTTTGAATTAAGGTTAGGTTAGGTTTTTGACAAAATAGTTTTTTGTGATTTTGTGAGTTTCATTAGTAAAAGTACAACAGTTTTTAGAGTTACGTTAGGTTTGGTTTTTGAAAAAAACGTTTTTATTGTGATTTTGCGAGTTTCATTAGTAAAAGTACAACACTTTTTTGTCGTCGGTTATGCGCGTTAAAGCTACCTATCGTTTTTGTATTTTTTTGTTCTGATGTCCATTATTAAGGAGGTTTAGTGGGGTTAGGTTCGTTTTAATAGGTATTAAGTTAGGCGAAATTTTGGAGTTAGGTTAGGTTAGGTTTTTGAGAAAATTGTTTATTGTGATTCTGCGAGTTTCATTAGTAAAAGTACAACACATTTTAGTCGTCGGTTATGCGCGTTAGAACTACCTATCGTTTTTGTATTTTTTTGTTCTGATGTCAATTATTAAGGAGGTTTAGTGGGGTTAGGTTCGTTTTAATAGGTATTAAGTTAGGCGAAATTTTGGAGTGAGGTTAGGTTAGGTTTTTGAGAAAATGGTTTTTTGTGATGTTGCGAGTTTCATTAGTAAAATTACAACAGTTTTTAGTCGTCGGTTATGCGCGTTAATGTTACCTATCGTTTTTGTATTTTTATGTTCTGATGTCCATTATTAAGGAGGTTTAGTGGGGTTAGGTTCGTTTTAATAGGTATTAAGTTAGGCGAAATTTTGAATTAAGGTTAGGTTAGGTTTTTGAGAAAATGGTTTTTTGTGATTTTGTGAGTTTCATTAGTAAAAGTACAACAGTTTTTAGAGTTACGTTAGGTTTGGTTTTTGAAAAAAAACGTTTTTATTGTGATTTTGCGAGTTTCATTAGTAAAAGTACAACACTTTTTTGTCGTCGGTTATGCGCGTTAAAGCTACCTATCGTTTTTGTATTTTTTTGTTCTGATGTCCATTATTAAGGAGGTTTAGTGGGGTTAGGTTCGTTTTAATAGGTATTAAGTTAGGCGAAATTTTGGAGTTAGGTTAGGTTAGGTTTTTGAGAAAATTGTTTATTGTGATTCTGCGAGTTTCATTAGTAAAAGTACAACACTTTTTAGTCGTCGGTTATGCGCGTAAGAACTACCTATCGTTTTTGTATTTTTTTGTTCTGATGTCAATTATTAAGGAGGTTTAGTGGGGTTAGGTTCGTTTTAATAGGTATTAAGTTAGGCGAAATTTTGGAGTTAGGTTAGGTTAGGTTTTAGAGAAAATGGTTTTTTGTGATGTTGCGAGTTTCATTAGCAAAAGTACAACAGGTTTTAGTCGTCGGTTATGCGCGTTAATGTTACCTATCGTTTTTGTATTTTTTTGTTCTGATGTTCATTATTAAGGAGGTTTAGTGGGGTTAGGTTCGTTTTAATAGGTATTAAGTTAGGCGAAATTTTGGAGTTAGGTTAGGTTAGGTTTTTGAGAAAATGGTTTTTTTGTGATGTTGCGAGTTTCATAAGTAAAAGTACAACAGTTTTTAGTCGTCGGTTATGCGCGTTAATGTTACCTATCGTTTTTGTATTTTTTTGTTCTGATGTCCATTATTAAGGAGGTTTAGTGGGGTTAGGTTCGTTTTAATAGGTATTAAGTTAGGCGAAATTTTGAATTAAGGTTAGGTTAGGTTTTTGAGAAAATGGTTTTTTGTGATTTTGTGAGTTTCATTAGTAAAAGTACAACAGTTTATAGAGTTACGTTAGGTTTGGTTTTTGAAAAAAACGTTTTTATTGTGATTTTGCGAGTTTCATTAGTAAAAGTACAACACTTTTTTGTCGTCGGTTATGCGCGTTAAAGCTACCTATCGTTTTTGTATTTTTTTGTTCTGATGTCCATTATTAAGGAGGTTTAGTGGGGTTAGGTTCGTTTTAATAGGTATTAAGTTAGGCGAAATTTTGGAGTTAGGTTAGGTTAGGTTTTTGAGAAAATTGTTTATTGTGATTCTGCGAGTTTCATTAGTAAAAGTACAACACATTTTAGTCGTCGGTTATGCGCGTTAGAACTACCTATCGTTTTTGTATTTTTTTGTTCTGATGTCAATTATTAAGGAGGTTTAGTGGGGTTAGGTTCGTTTTAATAGGTATTAAGTTAGGCGAAATTTTGGAGTGAGGTTAGGTTAGGTTTTTGATAAAATGGTTTTTTGTGATGTTGCGAGTTTCATTAGTAAAATTACAACAGTTTTTAGTCGTCGGTTATGCGCGTTAATGTTACCTATCGTTTTTGTATTTTTTTGTTCTGATGTCCATTATTAAGGAGGTTTAGTGGGGTTAGGTTCGTTTTAATAGGTATTAAGTTAGGCGAAATTTTGGAGTTAGGTTAGGTTAGGTTTTTGAGAAAATGGTTTTTTGTGATGTTGCGAGTTTCATTAGTAAAAGTACAACAGTTTTTAGTCGTCGGTTATGCGCGTTAATGTTACCTATCGTTTTTGTATTTTTTTGTTCTGATTTTCATTATTAAGGAGGTTTAGTGGGGTTAGGTTCGTTTTAATAGGTATTAAGTTAGGCGAAAATTTGAATTAAGGTTAGGTTAGGTTTTTGAGAAAATAGTTTTTTGTGATTTTGTGAGTTTCATTAGTAAAAGTACAACAGTTTTTAGAGTTACGTTAGGTTTGGTTTTTGAAAAAAACGTTTTTATTGTGATTTTGCAAGTTTCATTAGTAAAAGTACAACACTTTTTTGTCATCGGTTATGCGCGTTAAAGCTACCTATCGTTCTTGTATTTTTTTGTTCTGATGTCCATTATTAAGGAGGTTTAGTGGGGTTAGGTTCGTTTTAATAGGTATTAAGTTAGGCGAAATTTTGGAGTGAGGTTAGGTTAGGTTTTTGAGAAAATGGTTTTTTGTGATGTTGCGAGTTTCATTAGTAAAAGTACAACAGTTTTTAGTCGTCGGTTATGCGCGTTAATGTTACCTATCGTTTTTGTATTTTTTTGTTCTGATGTCCATTATTAAGGAGGTTTAGTGGGGTTAGGTTCGTTTTAATAGGTATTAAGTTGGGCGAAATTTAAGAGTTACGTTAGGTTTGGTTTTTGAAAAAAACGTTTTCATTGTGATTTTGCGAGTTTCATTAGTAAAAGTACAACACTTTTTTGTCGTCGGTTATGCGCGTTAAAGCTACCTAACGTTTTTGTATTTTTTTGTTCTGATGTCCATTATTAAGGAGGTTTAGTGGGGTTAGGTTCGTTTTAATAGGTATTAAGTTGGGCGAAATTTAAGAGTTACGTTAGGTTTGGTTTTTGAAAAAAACGTTTTCATTGTGATTTTGCGAGTTTCATTAGTAAAAGTACAACACTTTTTTGTCGTCGGTTATGCGCGTTAAAGCTACCTAACGTTTTTGTATTTTTTTGTTCTGATGTCCATTATTAAGGAGGTTTAGTGGGGTTAGGTTCGTTTTAATAGGTATTAAGTTAGGCGAAATTTTGGAGTGAGGTTAGGTTAGGTTTTTGAGAAAATGGTTTTTTGTGATGTTGCGAGTTTCATTAGTAAAATTACAACAGTTTTTAGTCGTCGGTTATGCGCGTTAATGTTACCTATCTGGATGCGCCAGTACCGACGCATACATATTTTTTAGTTTATGTATTTAATGGTATTTATTATAATTATTATATGTCAACACTCACGCACTAAACGCATCTTACTTTTATGTATTGTCTATGGCAACACTATCCCGCCCGCTTCCTACATTCACATTCCGCCATAGCTATTGGAAGATACGCACGCACCCGTCTCTTAACGCTCCGCTCCGCTATCGGCCGCTGTGATTACCCATCATATCGCGCTACATCGCTTATCATCAGCCACAGTCTCGAGAGTTACGGTTATAACTCCTGTGTGCATATTTCGCGGTCGTGAATCAAGACCCCGAACGCAAAGCTGGGAGCAGCGCCTACCTACCAACAAGAGTTCAAGGTAAGTGCATTTCCAAGTGTGGTCCTCCGTCCGGATATTCCATCTAACGCATTCTTTCTACTAATAATATTAATTACCTCTTTTCCTATTAAATTCACGCATACGCATATATATATTTAGTATATTACTCATAAATACTCAACGCAAATATTATATTTAACGCCACCCGCACGCATTAGAAAAGTTAATTATCTTTTCACACCGCATATTTTATATTACTCATAAGTACTCATATTCTATAACGCATTTACGCTATTTATCATAATCATATTTACCTATATATAATCAACCCGCTGGCAGGTAGCGCCCCCCGAAATTATCGCTACCCAGGACTTGGACCATCCTGGCCATGTTAGTCCGGTTGTCCGATTCTAGGCAATCATTTTGATATTTTTTGGTAATTAGGAGTTTTGGCATAAAGTAAAACGGACAATCCAAAATTAACAATTTTCTCAACCGTCATAAATTTAACGTAGTTTTCCCCAATTTCATTACAATTTCATATTATCTTTCGAATTGTAATCGTAGATAAAACTCATATTTATACGTTAATTTTATACCCACATATATTTATTTTATTGTGACGGTACTGGGCAACGCAGCCGATACATAACGGTATTCAAACGATTAACAGCTGATTGTTACGCAGACTCCATATTGGGTTTGTTCTCTGAATACTTTACCGCAAACAGCTGATTTAAGCTAACAGCTGATCGTTGTTCGAATTTTATACTTTTTCGCTGAATATTTCTATTACCTACCCACTTATATACATACTCGTATCTCGTATCAATTATATTATCATGGCTTCTAAAGACAAATCCCATAGTAAAAGTTCAGACGAAAGTCAGGTCATGATAAATTTTTTAGAATACAAAAAACAAAGTTTGTTTCACATGGTTCAAGAAGTGTACAACTTAAGTCTCAAGGTTACCGATGAAACAGTACGCATGATGTTTCTCGCTCGGGTTCAATCTATCGATAAAACCCGATCGGATTACATCGAAACTATCGATAAATTGTTAATTGAACAATTAAAAGATAATCCGCAGGTACAGCCGAGTTATAGTGTTTTTAATACATTTGATGAATTATACTGTTTCATAAAGCAAACGGAAACTACTCTGAGACAAGAACTCGACGATAAAAAGAAAAGTGATAATTTTAATATCAAATTACCCCCACTTAAACTCACAGGTTTCGATGGTACTTATGGTAAGTGGCCTATATTTTATGAAAATTTCTGTAGTGTGATACATACGAATACTCGTCTCACCAACGCCGAAAAGGTTCAATATTTGATAGGTTGCCTTTCGGGTAAGGCACTTACTGTTTGTTCAGGCATAGCTGCTACCGCACAAAATTACGATGTTATTTGGCAAGCCCTTCTGGCTAAATACCACGATACCAGGGTTCAGGCGTCGTGCTATTTAGAACAAATGTTACACCAGAAGCCAGGGCAATCGGCTGATCAGATCTTGGAGAACTTTTGTTCAGCTGAAGCAGCTCTGCAGCGTCTACCTGTCACAAATTTATCAGATTTCATAATAACTCATTTAGCATTAAGCAAGTTTGATAAACCTATGCTTGAATTGTTTGAACAATCTCATAGACATTTGAGTGTACCTACATATAGTGACGTCAAAACATTTTTGACAGAACAAAGCAAACTCCAAACGCTCCGCTCACCATCACATTCCCAAAAAGGTGATTATCGCGCTCAGCGGAGTTCAACCGCCTCTCATTTAAATAAACCTAAATCATTTTTTACGCAAACCCGCCCTACTAATTTGAAATCAGTCGATACTTCTAACATAAAAAATTGTATCGTATGTAACAATAATTCCGCTCACCCTTTGTTCAAATGTCAACATTTTATCCAAGAGACTGTTGAAACGCGAAATGAAATAGTTCGTAAACATTCCTTTTGTGTTAATTGTTTAGGTTTTCATCACGTGAGTGCTTGCAGATCTGTTAATAGGTGTTCGATTTGCAATCGATCTCATCATAGTTTACTGTGTTATAAAAATAATTTGAACGCATCAAATTCAACAAGAAATCATGCTACCGGCAACGCATCGAGGCAGGCAAACGCGTCTACTGCGCCGTCCGAGCATTCCATGTCGACTCATGCGTCATCGGCAGATGATCCGTCCCGCTCGCACTCGCGGGAGGCGCGGTCACATAGTGGCAATATCGCGTCGTTATCGGCTGTGATCCCTCCGCCGCGTAATTCAAGCAGCGCGACCACGGTTTTGTTGCCGACTGCTTGTGTATATGCAAATTATAAATCGGATCGTATACGTTTGTTTTTGGACTCAGGGTCTATGAGTAACTTTATTACGAAGTCTTGTTGTGAGCGTTTGCACTTAACAATACTTAACGCTCCTTCTGTCATTAAAGGCATAGGTCAACTTGAAAGCCAATCTTATGGAATTACGCATTTCAAAATATATTCGCGATTTGATGCCCGCTGTTCTTATTCGGTTAGTGCACGGGTTATAGACACTATTACAGATTTTTTGCCTAACGTAGAAATTGATACAGCGGAATTAACCCATTTACAAAATTTACCTATGGCTGACGAACGATACTATACTCCGGGTGGTATAGATTGTTTGTTAGGTAATGAACTCTTCCCCATGATTTTAGGGTCACAAAAAATTACATCCCCAACCTCATCAGTAATCGCGATAGAAACCACGCTCGGATACGTCGCAATGGGAAAGGCGCATGCTTTACCTTATTCGCTAGTGGCAAACAAGCATCCCCGCGATCGCATGTCTCATTCCTCCGTGTCCGACAAGGCCTTCTTATGTCACACTCAAGATGTGTCTCTCGAACAATTAACGCAACGCTTTTGGGAGATAGAACAGGTGCCAGATAAGAAGCACATTAGCACGGACGACGCAGCATGTGAAAAGCTGTTCTCGTCTACGTACTCACGCGACGATACCGGTAGATATACGGTTAGTCTTCCCTTTAAATACCCTCCCAGTGAGCTAGGGCACTCGTACACAATCGCCAAACGCAGGTTTGTAAATTTAGAAAAAAAGTTAGACGCTTCTAACTTACGCAACGATTATAATGCCATTATTCAAACATATATTGATCAAGGTTATCTCACTAAAGTGTCAAATAGCTTTCTGGACTCTCAAGTTTATTATATGCCGCATCGGGCCGTTTATCGCCCTGACAAAGAAACCTCTAAAACGCGTGTGGTCTTAGACGCTGGGTGTAAAACCACGGCAGGTAAATCGCTTAACGATTTGCTTTATACGGGACCAATATTACAGAACAATATCTTTCATTTGCTTCTCAATTTGCGTATGTACCCGGTTGCTGTAACCGCGGACATAGAAAAAATGTATTTTCAAGTGAAACTTACTCAAGATCATCATACATATCAAAGAATATTATTTAGGTTCGATTCCAATTCTCCTATTGAAAGCTATCATTTCAACCGCGTTTGTTTTGGCGTCTCCAGCTCACCCTTCCTGGCAATGCGAGTCGTAAACCAGCTCGCGTCAGACTGTCGCGCTTTATATCCTCTGGCGGCTTACGAAGCTGACAATCACATGTATGTTGACGACTACGTTAGTTCCATAGAGAATGTAGATTTAGCTGAAGACACCTATAGGGAAATGGTCGCTATGTTTAAATCTGGAGGTTTTAACTTAACTAAGTGGATCTCTAATGACAATACCCTATTGTCACGTATCCCGTCAATTCATAAGAGCTGTCTCGCTGTCAAGTTTGATGAGGATCCTCATGTTGACACTAAGATCGTGGGTATGCAATGGCAACCTAACGATGACACCTTTAACTTTAAAATAGTGATCGACATGCCTTTAACATGCACTAAACGCTCGATCCTTTCCGTAACCGCGCGCTTGTTCGATCCGCTTGGAATCATCAGTCCAGTGGTCGCATACATGAAGTTGCTTATACAAGAATGTTGGAAATTACAACTGGACTGGGACGAGACGGTCCCGGGTTGCATTCTGTCTAAATGGAAACACTTTCATAGGGAGTTGTCGCGTTTATCTGAAATAAAAATACCGAGACATATAGGTTTAACATCCGCTCGTCGAATTACTCTAATAGGCTTCTCGGATGCCAGCCAGCAATGTTATGGTGCTGTTATCTATGTACGAATAGAAACGGCTGAGAACGGAAACGCTCTTAATGTGAATCTACTGACCGCTAAATCCAAAGTGTCAGATTCTAATAAAACGCTAGCGCGTTTAGAACTCTGCGCGGCGGTCTTACTCGCAAAATTAATTAATTCTGTGCGCACTGTTTTTAATAAGCGGTGTCAAATAAACAATATATTCGCATTCTCTGATTCTACGGTAACCCTTACCTGGATTCACTCTCCCGCTCATAAGTTTCAAACTTTTGTAGCTAATCGCATCGCTCAGGTAAATGAATATCTGCCTGCTTCCCATTGGTATCACGTTCGTGGGGTTGAAAATCCCGCCGATATAGTCTCGCGCCCTGTGACACCTAAAGGGTTAATAAATAACTATCTTTGGTTTCACGGGCCGAAATGGCTGTCCGCACCTATAAATGCATGGCCTGTGAAGGAATATAAAATCAATCATAACGAGAAGACAGAATTACCGGAAATTAAAATAGCTTCTCTCCATGCACATACCATACCTGTCTCCGATCACGTTCACATGATAGACGAACTTGCCGAGCGTTGCTCGAGTTGGGTAAAATTTATTCGTTCACTGGTTTATGTATTACGTTTCACAAGGATCCTCAAATCCCGCGGTATACTTTCTGTATACGATTTAGAATACGCAGAATATTATGCGGTCCGCTTCGATCAGTCTAAGTATTTTCAGGTAGAATTACAAGCACTTAAGGCTACTAAAATTTGTCCAAATCAGGCTATTTTAAAACTCAACCCTTTTCTTGACGAACAAGGGTTAATTAGAGTAGGTGGTCGACTTACTCATTCTCAACTAAATTACAATACAAAATATCCAATACTGCTATCACCTAAAGGACGTATAGTGTCGCTCTTAGTAGACCACTATCACACCGACAATTTACACACCGGTCCTGGACTAGTGTTAGCATTGACTCGCCAAAAGTATTGGATTCTTTCTGCACGAAATTTGATTCGCCAACGAGTACATAAATGTAATTTATGTTTTAAAGCTAGGCCTCGTTCTACAACTCCACCTATGGGTGATCTTCCATCCATTAGAGTTTCACAAGTAAAGTCGTTTGTGCATACCGCAGTTGATTACGCGGGACCCTTTTACGTAACTCACATAAGGCGTCGTGGAGTAAAAAGTCATAAAGCGTATATTTGCTTGTTCGTCTGTCTCACAACAAAGGCGCTCCATTTAGAGTTAGTAAGTGATCTTAGTACAGATTTATTTCTCGCTGCCTTTAAACGTTTTATCTCACGCAGGGGTCCTGTTTCAGTGTTGTACAGCGATGGAGGCACTAATTTCATAGGTGCGAAACGAAAATTGAACGAAATTTACACGCTTATACAGTCCACTAATTATAAAAATGATCTGAATAAATATCTAACTCAACATAAGATTCAGTTTCAGCACAGCCCACCTTTCGGGCCCAATTTTAATTCGTTGCCTGAAATTAATGTCAAATGTGTTAAGTCTCATTTATTTAAAGCTATCGGGAGTCAAATACTCACCTATGAAGAATTCAGTACAATATTGGTGCAAATTGAAGGCATTTTGAATAGCCGTCCGATTTGCATACTTTCTTCGGATCCATCGGATCCAACCCCCCTAACGCCTAATCATTTTCTTAATGTTACTCCGCTTAAATATTTACCCGCTGAACACATTGAACCCCTATTACCAGATAACAGACTCACCCGCTATCAATTATTAAATAGAATTGTTCAAAGTTACTGGACACGTTGGAGCAAAGAATATCTTACCTCTCTCCAACTTAGACATAAGTGGAATATGCCGTCCAAACCTGTGACGATAGGAACTGTAGTTGTTGTTAAGGATGACAATACGCATCCTTTATCGTGGCCACTCGCGGTTGTATCAGAGGTGTTTCCCGGGAAGGATGGTGTAATTAGAGTCGTCAGAATTAAGACTTCTTCTGGTGAATACATTCGTCCTGTAACTCGGCTTTGCCCGTTACCCACGCAATAACTCCTACGCTTTTGAATTATTTTTTAGTTCATAAGTTTTCATTCCTTTTATTTTTTATTTTGTTTATTCAATGTAGAGGAAGAATCCTCTAAGCCCCCCGAAGTTGGATGCGCCAGTACCGACGCATACATATTTTTTAGTTTATGTATTTAATGGTATTTATTATAATTATTATATGTCAACACTCACGCACTAAACGCATCTTACTTTTATGTATTGTCTATGGCAACACTATCCCGCCCGCTTCCTACATTCACATTCCGCCATAGCTATTGGAAGATACGCACGCACCCGTCTCTTAACGCTCCGCTCCGCTATCGGCCGCTGTGATTACCCATCATATCGCGCTACATCGCTTATCATCAGCCACAGTCTCGAGAGTTACGGTTATAACTCCTGTGTGCATATTTCGCGGTCGTGAATCAAGACCCCGAACGCAAAGCTGGGAGCAGCGCCTACCTACCAACAAGAGTTCAAGGTAAGTGCATTTCCACTATCGTTTTTGTATTTTTTTGTTCTGATGTCCATTATTAAGGAGGTTTAGTGGGGTTAGGTTCGTTTTAATAGGTATTAAGTTAGGCGAAATTTTGGAGTTAGGTTAGGTTAGGTTTTTGAGAAAATGGTTTTTTGTGATGTTGCGAGTTTCATTAGTAAAAGTACAACAGTTTTTAGTCGTCGGTTATGCGCGTTAATGTTACCTATCGTTTTTGTATTTTTTTGTTCTGATTTTCATTATTAAGGAGGTTTAGTGGGGTTAGGTTCGTTTTAATAGGTATTAAGTTAGGCGAAATTTTGAATTAAGGTTAGGTTAGGTTTTTGACAAAATAGTTTTTTGTGATTTTGTGAGTTTCATTAGTAAAAGTACAACAGTTTTTAGAGTTACGTTAGGTTTGGTTTTTGAAAAAAACGTTTTTATTGTGATTTTGCGAGTTTCATTAGTAAAAGTACAACACTTTTTTGTCGTCGGTTATGCGCGTTAAAGCTACCTAACGTTTTTGTATTTTTTTGTTCTGATGTCCATTATTAAGGAGGTTTAGTGGGGTTAGGTTCGTTTTAATAGGTATTAAGTTAGGCGAAATTTTGGAGTGAGGTTAGGTTAGGTTTTTGAGAAAATGGTTTTTTGTGATGTTGCGAGTTTCATTAGTAAAATTACAACAGTTTTTAGTCGTCGGTTATGCGCGTTAATGTTACCTATCGTTTTTGTATTTTTTTGTTCTGATGTCCATTATTAAGGAGGTTTAGTGGGGTTAGGTTCGTTTTAATAGGTATTAAGTTAGGCGAAATTTTGGAGTTAGGTTAGGTTAGGTTTTTGAGAAAATGGTTTTTTGTGATGTTGCGAGTTTCATTAGTAAAAGTACAACAGTTTTTAGTCGTCGGTTATGCGCGTTAATGTTACCTATCGTTTTTGTATTTTTTTGTTCTGATTTTCATTATTAAGGAGGTTTAGTGGGGTTAGGTTCGTTTTAATAGGTATTAAGTTAGGCGAAATTTTGAATTAAGGTTAGGTTAGGTTTTTGAGAAAATAGTTTTTTGTGATTTTGTGAGTTTCATTAGTAAAAGTACAACAGTTTTTAGAGTTACGTTAGGTTTGGTTTTTGAAAAAAACGTTTTTATTGTGATTTTGCGAGTTTCATTAGTAAAAGTACAACACTTTTTTGTCGTCGGTTATGCGCGTTAAAGCTACCTATCGTTTTTGTATTTTTTTGTTCTGATGTCCATTATTAAGGAGGTTTAGTGGGGTTAGGTTCGTTTTAATAGGTATTAAGTTAGGCGAAATTTTGGAGTTAGGTTAGGTTAGGTTTTTGAGAAAATTGTTTATTGTGATTCTGCGAGTTTCATTAGTAAAAGTACAACACTTTTTAGTCGTCGGTTATGCGCGTAAGAACTACCTATCGTTTTTGTATTTTTTTGTTCTGATGTCAATTATTAAGGAGGTTTAGTGGGGTTAGGTTCGTTTTAATAGGTATTAAGTTAGGCGAAATTTTGGAGTTAGGTTAGGTTAGGTTTTAGAGAAAATGGTTTTTTGTGATGTTGCGAGTTTCATTAGCAAAAGTACAACAGGTTTTAGTCGTCGGTTATGCGCGTTAATGTTACCTATCGTTTTTGTATTTTTTTGTTCTGATGTTCATTATTAAGGAGGTTTAGTGGGGTTAGGTTCGTTTTAATAGGTATTAAGTTAGGCGAAATTTTGGAGTTAGGTTAGGTTAGGTTTTTGAGAAAATGGTTTTTTTGTGATGTTGCGAGTTTCATAAGTAAAAGTACAACAGTTTTTAGTCGTCGGTTATGCGCGTTAATGTTACCTATCGTTTTTGTATTTTTTTGTTCTGATGTCCATTATTAAGGAGGTTTAGTGGGGTTAGGTTCGTTTTAATAGGTATTAAGTTAGGCGAAATTTTGAATTAAGGTTAGGTTAGGTTTTTGAGAAAATGGTTTTTTGTGATTTTGTGAGTTTCATTAGTAAAAGTACAACAGTTTATAGAGTTACGTTAGGTTTGGTTTTTGAAAAAAACGTTTTTATTGTGATTTTGCGAGTTTCATTAGTAAAAGTACAACACTTTTTTGTCGTCGGTTATGCGCGTTAAAGCTACCTATCGTTTTTGTATTTTTTTGTTCTGATGTCCATTATTAAGGAGGTTTAGTGGGGTTAGGTTCGTTTTAATAGGTATTAAGTTGGGCGAAATTTAAGAGTTACGTTAGGTTTGGTTTTTGAAAAAAACGTTTTCATTGTGATTTTGCGAGTTTCATTAGTAAAAGTACAACACTTTTTTGTCGTCGGTTATGCGCGTTAAAGCTACCTAACGTTTTTGTATTTTTTTGTTCTGATGTCCATTATTAAGGAGGTTTAGTGGGGTTAGGTTCGTTTTAATAGGTATTAAGTTAGGCGAAATTTTGGAGTGAGGTTAGGTTAGGTTTTTGAGAAAATGGTTTTTTGTGATGTTGCGAGTTTCATTAGTAAAATTACAACAGTTTTTAGTCGTCGGTTATGCGCGTTAATGTTACCTATCGTTTTTGTATTTTTTTGTTCTGATGTCCATTATTAAGGAGGTTTAGTGGGGTTAGGTTCGTTTTAATAGGTATTAAGTTAGGCGAAATTTTGGAGTTAGGTTAGGTTAGGTTTTTGAGAAAATGGTTTTTTGTGATGTTGCGAGTTTCATTAGTAAAAGTACAACAGTTTTTAGTCGTCGGTTATGCGCGTTAATGTTACCTATCGTTTTTGTATTTTTTTGTTCTGATTTTCATTATTAAGGAGGTTTAGTGGGGTTAGGTTCGTTTTAATAGGTATTAAGTTAGGCGAAATTTTGAATTAAGGTTAGGTTAGGTTTTTGAGAAAATAGTTTTTTGTGATTTTGTGAGTTTCATTAGTAAAAGTACAACAGTTTTTAGAGTTACGTTAGGTTTGGTTTTTGAAAAAAACGTTTTCATTGTGATTTTGCGAGTTTCATTAGTAAAAGTACAACACTTTTTTGTCGTCGGTTATGCGCGTTAAAGCTACCTAACGTTTTTGTATTTTTTTGTTCTGATGTCCATTATTAAGGAGGTTTAGTGGGGTTAGGTTCGTTTTAATAGGTATTAAGTTGGGCGAAATTTAAGAGTTACGTTAGGTTTGGTTTTTGAAAAAAACGTTTTCATTGTGATTTTGCGAGTTTCATTAGTAAAAGTACAACACTTTTTTGTCGTCGGTTATGCGCGTTAAAGCTACCTAACGTTTTTGTATTTTTTTGTTCTGATGTCCATTATTAAGGAGGTTTAGTGGGGTTAGGTTCGTTTTAATAGGTATTAAGTTAGGCGAAATTTTGGAGTGAGGTTAGGTTAGGTTTTTGAGAAAATGGTTTTTTGTGATGTTGCGAGTTTCATTAGTAAAATTACAACAGTTTTTAGTCGTCGGTTATGCGCGTTAATGTTACCTATCGTTTTTGTATTTTTTTGTTCTGATGTCCATTATTAAGGAGGTTTAGTGGGGTTAGGTTCGTTTTAATAGGTATTAAGTTAGGCGAAATTTTGGAGTTAGGTTAGGTTAGGTTTTTGAGAAAATGGTTTTTTGTGATGTTGCGAGTTTCATTAGTAAAAGTACAACAGTTTTTAGTCGTCGGTTATGCGCGTTAATGTTACCTATCGTTTTTGTATTTTTTTGTTCTGATTTTCATTATTAAGGAGGTTTAGTGGGGTTAGGTTCGTTTTAATAGGTATTAAGTTAGGCGAAATTTTGAATTAAGGTTAGGTTAGGTTTTTGACAAAATAGTTTTTTGTGATTTTGTGAGTTTCATTAGTAAAAGTACAACAGTTTTTAGAGTTACGTTAGGTTTGGTTTTTGAAAAAAACGTTTTTATTGTGATTTTGCGAGTTTCATTAGTAAAAGTACAACACTTTTTTGTCGTCGGTTATGCGCGTTAAAGCTACCTAACGTTTTTGTATTTTTTTGTTCTGATGTCCATTATTAAGGAGGTTTAGTGGGGTTAGGTTCGTTTTAATAGGTATTAAGTTAGGCGAAATTTTGGAGTGAGGTTAGGTTAGGTTTTTGAGAAAATGGTTTTTTGTGATGTTGCGAGTTTCATTAGTAAAATTACAACAGTTTTTAGTCGTCGGTTATGCGCGTTAATGTTACCTATCGTTTTTGTATTTTTTTGTTCTGATGTCCATTATTAAGGAGGTTTAGTGGGGTTAGGTTCGTTTTAATAGGTATTAAGTTAGGCGAAATTTTGGAGTTAGGTTAGGTTAGGTTTTTGAGAAAATGGTTTTTTGTGATGTTGCGAGTTTCATTAGTAAAAGTACAACAGTTTTTAGTCGTCGGTTATGCGCGTTAATGTTACCTATCGTTTTTGTATTTTTTTGTTCTGATTTTCATTATTAAGGAGGTTTAGTGGGGTTAGGTTCGTTTTAATAGGTATTAAGTTAGGCGAAATTTTGAATTAAGGTTAGGTTAGGTTTTTGACAAAATAGTTTTTTGTGATTTTGTGAGTTTCATTAGTAAAAGTACAACAGTTTTTAGAGTTACGTTAGGTTTGGTTTTTGAAAAAAACGTTTTTATTGTGATTTTGCGAGTTTCATTAGTAAAAGTACAACACTTTTTTGTCGTCGGTTATGCGCGTTAAAGCTACCTATCGTTTTTGTATTTTTTTGTTTTGATGTCCATTATTAAGGAGGTTTAGTGGGGTTAGGTTCGTTTTAATAGGTATTAAGTTAGGCGAAATTTTGGAGTTAGGTTAGGTTAGGTTTTTGAGAAAATTGTTTATTGTGATTCTGCGAGTTTCATTAGTAAAAGTACAACACATTTTAGTCGTCGGTTATGCGCGTTAGAACTACCTATCGTTCTTGTATTTTTTTGTTCTGATGTCCATTATTAAGGAGGTTTAGTGGGGTTAGGTTCGTTTTAATAGGTATTAAGTTAGGCGAAATTTTGGAGTGAGGTTAGGTTAGGTTTTTGAGAAAATGGTTTTTTGTGATGTTGCGAGTTTCATTAGTAAAAGTACAACAGTTTTTAGTCGTCGGTTATGCGCGTTAATGTTACCTATCGTTTTTGTATTTTTTTGTTCTGATGTCCATTATTAAGGAGGTTTAGTGGGGTTAGGTTCGTTTTAATAGGTATTAAGTTGGGCGAAATTTAAGAGTTACGTTAGGTTTGGTTTTTGAAAAAAACGTTTTCATTGTGATTTTGCGAGTTTCATTAGTAAAAGTACAACACTTTTTTGTCGTCGGTTATGCGCGTTAAAGCTACCTAACGTTTTTGTATTTTTTTGTTCTGATGTCCATTATTAAGGAGGTTTAGTGGGGTTAGGTTCGTTTTAATAGGTATTAAGTTGGGCGAAATTTAAGAGTTACGTTAGGTTTGGTTTTTGAAAAAAACGTTTTCATTGTGATTTTGCGAGTTTCATTAGTAAAAGTACAACACTTTTTTGTCGTCGGTTATGCGCGTTAAAGCTACCTAACGTTTTTGTATTTTTTTGTTCTGATGTCCATTATTAAGGAGGTTTAGTGGGGTTAGGTTCGTTTTAATAGGTATTAAGTTAGGCGAAATTTTGGAGTGAGGTTAGGTTAGGTTTTTGAGAAAATGGTTTTTTGTGATGTTGCGAGTTTCATTAGTAAAATTACAACAGTTTTTAGTCGTCGGTTATGCGCGTTAATGTTACCTATCGTTTTTGTATTTTTTTGTTCTGATGTCCATTATTAAGGAGGTTTAGTGGGGTTAGGTTCGTTTTAATAGGTATTAAGTTAGGCGAAATTTTGGAGTTAGGTTAGGTTAGGTTTTTGAGAAAATGGTTTTTTGTGATGTTGCGAGTTTCATTAGTAAAAGTACAACAGTTTTTAGTCGTCGGTTATGCGCGTTAATGTTACCTATCGTTTTTGTATTTTTTTGTTCTGATTTTCATTATTAAGGAGGTTTAGTGGGGTTAGGTTCGTTTTAATAGGTATTAAGTTAGGCGAAATTTTGAATTAAGGTTAGGTTAGGTTTTTGACAAAATAGTTTTTTGTGATTTTGTGAGTTTCATTAGTAAAAGTACAACAGTTTTTAGAGTAACGTTAGGTTTGGTTTTTGAAAAAAACGTTTTTATTGTGATTTTGCGAGTTTCATTAGTAAAAGTACAACACTTTTTTGTCGTCGGTTATGCGCGTTAAAGCTACCTAACGTTTTTGTATTTTTTTGTTCTGATGTCCATTATTAAGGAGGTTTAGTGGGGTTAGGTTCGTTTTAATAGGTATTAAGTTAGGCGAAATTTTGGAGTGAGGTTAGGTTAGGTTTTTGAGAAAATGGTTTTTTGTGATGTTGCGAGTTTCATTAGTAAAATTACAACAGTTTTTAGTCGTCGGTTATGCGCGTTAATGTTACCTATCGTTTTTGTATTTTTTTGTTCTGATGTCCATTATTAAGGAGGTTTAGTGGGGTTAGGTTCGTTTTAATAGGTATTAAGTTAGGCGAAATTTTGGAGTTAGGTTAGGTTAGGTTTTTGAGAAAATGGTTTTTTGTGATGTTGCGAGTTTCATTAGTAAAAGTACAACAGTTTTTAGTCGTCGGTTATGCGCGTTAATGTTACCTATCGTTTTTGTATTTTTTTGTTCTGATTTTCATTATTAAGGAGGTTTAGTGGGGTTAGGTTCGTTTTAATAGGTATTAAGTTAGGTGAAATTTTGAATTAAGGTTAGGTTAGGTTTTTGACAAAATAGTTTTTTGTGATTTTGTGAGTTTCATTAGTAAAAGTACAACAGTTTTTAGAGTTACGTTAGGTTTGGTTTTTGAAAAAAACGTTTTTATTGTGATTTTGCGAGTTTCATTAGTAAAAGTACAACACTTTTTTGTCGTCGGTTATGCGCGTTAAAGCTACCTAACGTTTTTGTATTTTTTTGTTCTGATGTCCATTATTAAGGAGGTTTAGTGGGGTTAGGTTCGTTTTAATAGGTATTAAGTTGGGCGAAATTTAAGAGTTACGTTAGGTTTGGTTTTTGAAAAAAACGTTTTCATTGTGATTTTGCGAGTTTCATTAGTAAAAGTACAACACTTTTTTGTCGTCGGTTATGCGCGTTAAAGCTACCTAACGTTTTTGTATTTTTTTGTTCTGATGTCCATTATTAAGGAGGTTTAGTGGGGTTAGGTTCGTTTTAATAGGTATTAAGTTAGGCGAAATTTTGGAGTGAGGTTAGGTTAGGTTTTTGAGAAAATGGTTTTTTGTGATGTTGCGAGTTTCATTAGTAAAATTACAACAGTTTTTAGTCGTCGGTTATGCGCGTTAATGTTACCTATCGTTTTTGTATTTTTTTGTTCTGATGTCCATTATTAAGGAGGTTTAGTGGGGTTAGGTTCGTTTTAATAGGTATTAAGTTAGGCGAAATTTTGGAGTTAGGTTAGGTTAGGTTTTTGAGAAAATGGTTTTTTGTGATGTTGCGAGTTTCATTAGTAAAAGTACAACAGTTTTTAGTCGTCGGTTATGCGCGTTAATGTTACCTATCGTTTTTGTATTTTTTTGTTCTGATTTTCATTATTAAGGAGGTTTAGTGGGGTTAGGTTCGTTTTAATAGGTATTAAGTTAGGCGAAATTTTGAATTAAGGTTAGGTTAGGTTTTTGACAAAATAGTTTTTTGTGATTTTGTGAGTTTCATTAGTAAAAGTACAACAGTTTTTAGAGTTACGTTAGGTTTGGTTTTTGAAAAAAACGTTTTTATTGTGATTTTGCGAGTTTCATTAGTAAAAGTACAACACTTTTTTGTCGTCGGTTATGCGCGTTAAAGCTACCTATCGTTTTTGTATTTTTTTGTTTTGATGTCCATTATTAAGGAGGTTTAGTGGGGTTAGGTTCGTTTTAATAGGTATTAAGTTAGGCGAAATTTTGGAGTTAGGTTAGGTTAGGTTTTTGAGAAAATTGTTTATTGTGATTCTGCGAGTTTCATTAGTAAAAGTACAACACATTTTAGTCGTCGGTTATGCGCGTTAGAACTACCTATCGTTCTTGTATTTTTTTGTTCTGATGTCCATTATTAAGGAGGTTTAGTGGGGTTAGGTTCGTTTTAATAGGTATTAAGTTAGGCGAAATTTTGGAGTGAGGTTAGGTTAGGTTTTTGAGAAAATGGTTTTTTGTGATGTTGCGAGTTTCATTAGTAAAAGTACAACAGTTTTTAGTCGTCGGTTATGCGCGTTAATGTTACCTATCGTTTTTGTATTTTTTTGTTCTGATGTCCATTATTAAGGAGGTTTAGTGGGGTTAGGTTCGTTTTAATAGGTATTAAGTTGGGCGAAATTTAAGAGTTACGTTAGGTTTGGTTTTTGAAAAAAACGTTTTCATTGTGATTTTGCGAGTTTCATTAGTAAAAGTACAACACTTTTTTGTCGTCGGTTATGCGCGTTAAAGCTACCTAACGTTTTTGTATTTTTTTGTTCTGATGTCCATTATTAAGGAGGTTTAGTGGGGTTAGGTTCGTTTTAATAGGTATTAAGTTGGGCGAAATTTAAGAGTTACGTTAGGTTTGGTTTTTGAAAAAAACGTTTTCATTGTGATTTTGCGAGTTTCATTAGTAAAAGTACAACACTTTTTTGTCGTCGGTTATGCGCGTTAAAGCTACCTAACGTTTTTGTATTTTTTTGTTCTGATGTCCATTATTAAGGAGGTTTAGTGGGGTTAGGTTCGTTTTAATAGGTATTAAGTTAGGCGAAATTTTGGAGTGAGGTTAGGTTAGGTTTTTGAGAAAATGGTTTTTTGTGATGTTGCGAGTTTCATTAGTAAAATTACAACAGTTTTTAGTCGTCGGTTATGCGCGTTAATGTTACCTATCGTTTTTGTATTTTTTTGTTCTGATGTCCATTATTAAGGAGGTTTAGTGGGGTTAGGTTCGTTTTAATAGGTATTAAGTTAGGCGAAATTTTGGAGTTAGGTTAGGTTAGGTTTTTGAGAAAATGGTTTTTTGTGATGTTGCGAGTTTCATTAGTAAAAGTACAACACTTTTTTGTCGTCGGTTATGCGCGTTAAAGCTACCTATCGTTTTTGTATTTTTTTGTTTTGATGTCCATTATTAAGGAGGTTTAGTGGGGTTAGGTTCGTTTTAATAGGTATTAAGTTAGGCGAAATTTTGGAGTTAGGTTAGGTTAGGTTTTTGAGAAAATTGTTTATTGTGATTCTGCGAGTTTCATTAGTAAAAGTACAACACTTTTTAGTCGTCGGTTATGCGCGTAAGAACTACCTATCGTTTTTGTATTTTTTTGTTCTGATGTCAATTATTAAGGAGGTTTAGTGGGGTTAGGTTCGTTTTAATAGGTATTAAGTTAGGCGAAATTTTGGAGTTAGGTTAGGTTAGGTTTTAGAGAAAATGGTTTTTTGTGATGTTGCGAGTTTCATTAGCAAAAGTACAACAGGTTTTAGTCGTCGGTTATGCGCGTTAATGTTACCTATCGTTTTTGTATTTTTTTGTTCTGATGTTCATTATTAAGGAGGTTTAGTGGGGTTAGGTTCGTTTTAATAGGTATTAAGTTAGGCGAAATTTTGGAGTTAGGTTAGGTTAGGTTTTTGAGAAAATGGTTTTTTTGTGATGTTGCGAGTTTCATAAGTAAAAGTACAACAGTTTTTAGTCGTCGGTTATGCGCGTTAATGTTACCTATCGTTTTTGTATTTTTTTGTTCTGATGTCCATTATTAAGGAGGTTTAGTGGGGTTAGGTTCGTTTTAATAGGTATTAAGTTAGGCGAAATTTTGAATTAAGGTTAGGTTAGGTTTTTGAGAAAATGGTTTTTTGTGATTTTGTGAGTTTCATTAGTAAAAGTACAACAGTTTATAGAGTTACGTTAGGTTTGGTTTTTGAAAAAAACGTTTTTATTGTGATTTTGCGAGTTTCATTAGTAAAAGTACAACACTTTTTTGTCGTCGGTTATGCGCGTTAAAGCTACCTATCGTTTTTGTATTTTTTTGTTCTGATGTCCATTATTAAGGAGGTTTAGTGGGGTTAGGTTCGTTTTAATAGGTATTAAGTTGGGCGAAATTTAAGAGTTACGTTAGGTTTGGTTTTTGAAAAAAACGTTTTCATTGTGATTTTGCGAGTTTCATTAGTAAAAGTACAACACTTTTTTGTCGTCGGTTATGCGCGTTAAAGCTACCTAACGTTTTTGTATTTTTTTGTTCTGATGTCCATTATTAAGGAGGTTTAGTGGGGTTAGGTTCGTTTTAATAGGTATTAAGTTAGGCGAAATTTTGGAGTGAGGTTAGGTTAGGTTTTTGAGAAAATGGTTTTTTGTGATGTTGCGAGTTTCATTAGTAAAATTACAACAGTTTTTAGTCGTCGGTTATGCGCGTTAATGTTACCTATCGTTTTTGTATTTTTTTGTTCTGATGTCCATTATTAAGGAGGTTTAGTGGGGTTAGGTTCGTTTTAATAGGTATTAAGTTAGGCGAAATTTTGGAGTTAGGTTAGGTTAGGTTTTTGAGAAAATGGTTTTTTGTGATGTTGCGAGTTTCATTAGTAAAAGTACAACAGTTTTTAGTCGTCGGTTATGCGCGTTAATGTTACCTATCGTTTTTGTATTTTTTTGTTCTGATTTTCATTATTAAGGAGGTTTAGTGGGGTTAGGTTCGTTTTAATAGGTATTAAGTTAGGCGAAATTTTGAATTAAGGTTAGGTTAGGTTTTTGAGAAAATCGTTTTTTGTGATTTTGTGAGTTTCATTAGTAAAAGTACAACAGTTTTTAGAGTTACGTTAGGTTTGGTTTTTGAAAAAAACGTTTTTATTGTGATTTTGCGAGTTTCATTAGTAAAAGTACAACACTTTTTTGTCGTCGGTTATGCGCGTTAAAGCTACCTATCGTTTTTGTATTTTTTTGTTCTGATGTCCATTATTAAGGAGGTTTAGTGGGGTTAGGTTCGTTTTAATAGGTATTAAGTTAGGCGAAATTTTGGAGTTAGGTTAGGTTAGGTTTTTGAGAAAATTGTTTATTGTGATTCTGCGAGTTTCATTAGTAAAAGTACAACACTTTTTAGTCGTCGGTTATGCGCGTAAGAACTACCTATCGTTTTTGTATTTTTTTGTTCTGATGTCAATTATTAAGGAGGTTTAGTGGGGTTAGGTTCGTTTTAATAGGTATTAAGTTAGGCGAAATTTTGGAGTTAGGTTAGGTTAGGTTTTAGAGAAAATGGTTTTTTGTGATGTTGCGAGTTTCATTAGCAAAAGTACAACAGGTTTTAGTCGTCGGTTATGCGCGTTAATGTTACCTATCGTTTTTGTATTTTTTTGTTCTGATGTTCATTATTAAGGAGGTTTAGTGGGGTTAGGTTCGTTTTAATAGGTATTAAGTTAGGCGAAATTTTGGAGTTAGGTTAGGTTAGGTTTTTGAGAAAATGGTTTTTTTGTGATGTTGCGAGTTTCATAAGTAAAAGTACAACAGTTTTTAGTCGTCGGTTATGCGCGTTAATGTTACCTATCGTTTTTGTATTTTTTTGTTCTGATGTCCATTATTAAGGAGGTTTAGTGGGGTTAGGTTCGTTTTAATAGGTATTAAGTTAGGCGAAATTTTGAATTAAGGTTAGGTTAGGTTTTTGAGAAAATGGTTTTTTGTGATTTTGTGAGTTTCATTAGTAAAAGTACAACAGTTTATAGAGTTACGTTAGGTTTGGTTTTTGAAAAAAACGTTTTTATTGTGATTTTGCGAGTTTCATTAGTAAAAGTACAACACTTTTTTGTCGTCGGTTATGCGCGTTAAAGCTACCTATCGTTTTTGTATTTTTTTGTTCTGATGTCCATTATTAAGGAGGTTTAGTGGGGTTAGGTTCGTTTTAATAGGTATTAAGTTGGGCGAAATTTAAGAGTTACGTTAGGTTTGGTTTTTGAAAAAAACGTTTTCATTGTGATTTTGCGAGTTTCATTAGTAAAAGTACAACACTTTTTTGTCGTCGGTTATGCGCGTTAAAGCTACCTAACGTTTTTGTATTTTTTTGTTCTGATGTCCATTATTAAGGAGGTTTAGTGGGGTTAGGTTCGTTTTAATAGGTATTAAGTTAGGCGAAATTTTGGAGTGAGGTTAGGTTAGGTTTTTGAGAAAATGGTTTTTTGTGATGTTGCGAGTTTCATTAGTAAAATTACAACAGTTTTTAGTCGTCGGTTATGCGCGTTAATGTTACCTATCGTTTTTGTATTTTTTTTTTTTTTTTTTTGTTCTGATGTCCATTATTAAGGAGGTTTAGTGGGGTTAGGTTCGTTTTAATAGGTATTAAGTTAGGCGAAATTTTGGAGTTAGGTTAGGTTAGGTTTTTGAGAAAATGGTTTTTTGTGATGTTGCGAGTTTCATTAGTAAAAGTACAACAGTTTTTAGTCGTCGGTTATGCGCGTTAATGTTACCTATCGTTTTTGTATTTTTTTGTTCTGATTTTCATTATTAAGGAGGTTTAGTGGGGTTAGGTTCGTTTTAATAGGTATTAAGTTAGGGGGCGGGGCCCCAAGTGTTGTCAGAGTACGTCCTCGTCGTCCGCCCTGGACCCCAACTTGACCACCGTAACGGAGTGGCAGGTTGGGTGACTAAATCTCTGCGACTGTACTTGCGGCCAAAATTGTTGAATATCGGTATTTCATTGCTAATACCGTGCTTTTTCTCTGCATATAGACCCATTCCACTTGGTGCGCGGTAACGCAGTGGCCAGTGGATGGTGTTCTTATCCCCTCTGTTCTCCGTTGATTTCCTTAGTTACCCTTCATTTACGACTCGGCGTGTTTTCTGGACTACTGATTGCCTGCTGAGTTGTTTTTTGTTTGTTTTGTTGTGTCCATTGTTTTGTTACCGTTTTGTCTTGTTTGCGTGGAGTCTGTGTCAAAACAGATTCCCTGCGAATTAAAAATTTTCTCTCCATCCGTCTCAGTCGTGGGCAGTGCCCTCAACTGGACGATGGATTCCGAATCTGCAGAAGGATTCATATCCGATGGAAAAGAACGCATGATGCCCCCGATGAAACCCTGCCCTAAGCGTTCTCTCAGTAAGAAACGAGACCGGAGCTCTCGTCTGTCTACCTCGGGACTTGAGGACGGAAGCGAGGAAGATACCCCGCAAAGAAAAGCAGTGAGACAGTCTGCTAGAGGAAGAGGGACTGTCCATCATGTGGGAAAGTCACGGGCGCTGCGGGAATTCCGAGCTGGGGCTTCGGACTCTGATTCGGACTGCACCAATGTGGACGAGCTGTCGACGCGCTCCCCCAAGAAGAACACTGGCAAGGGTTCTCCGACGCTGCTGGCGGTGGAGGACCTACTAAGTAAAGCAGAAGAGGACGCGGGTACCCTAAATCGGGTGGCTTCCATCTCCAAAAACCTGAAAGGTACCTGCGTCAAGGAAATAAAACAGCGTGCCGCGTCGCTGCTTCTGACCGTCCAGTCGCTAGCTGGACGTAATGAAAACGACGAGATGAGACGGCTGAGGGCGGACAACAAACGCCTTCGAGGTCAGTTGTCAGCCCTCCAGGAAGAAGTGGCTGCCCTAAGGCGAGAGTTTGCCGAGGGCAGGCGACGACTTTCCAGGAGCCCTTCCCCTGTCCTGACAGTAACAGCGCCGTCGAGGCAAGAAACAACGCCAACAGATGGAGCGGCCATAAATATGAAGAGCATCGAAGAAATGATGGGTCGCCTCCAACGTGTCCTTATGGATCACGTCGGAGGAGTAATAAGTGCTCGACTGGAGGCCCTTGAGGTGGATGGCCGCCTTCTGCCAGCGGAACCCCAACTGCACCGGCCATCACTGGCGGCGGCATCCAGAAGAACCCAGAAGGCGCACACTAATGGTGACCCAGATGCCCCCACCACTTTGACCCCCCCGGCAAATATGCCGAAGGAGGCCAGACTAAAAAAAGTGGTACGAGCCACGGAGCAAGTGGCAGGATCTTCGAACCAGGAGCAGCCAATAGTGGTTAATGAAGCCTGGACAACCGTAGCTAAAAAGAAACCGAAGAAGAAGACAGTGGCCAAGGCTCCAGAGTCAAAGAAGCCCAGGCTCCCAAAGGCTCCTAAGACTTTGGCAGTCGTGGTATCCCTCAAGCCAGAGGCTATGGCAGAGGGTGCCACATACAGGGACGCCATAGCTAAAGCGAAGGCATCGGTGAGCCTGGGAGCGCTAGGAATTGGTCCAGCGAAATTCCGGACGGGGATCACGGGAGCTCGCATTATTGAGCTCCCGAAGGAGACTACGGCCACCCAGGCTGACACATTGGCTGCCAAGATCGGGGAGGCCCTCGGTGACGACGCCAAGGTCACCAGACCCACCAAGACGGCGCAAATACGTGTCTCGGGTCTGGATGACGCCGTTTCCGAACAGGAAATACGCCAAGCTTTGGCAGAGAAGTCCGGGTGTCCACCCGAAAAATTCAAGGTTGGCAACATATCTCTGGGCTACACAGGCGTTGGCTCGGTCATTGTCTCTTGCCCTGTTGGAGCAGTCGCAGCGCTAGCGAGCGGCCAACGAGTGACCATAGGCTGGAGCCATGCCTCCATCCGCATCTTGGAGCAGCGCCCAATGCGGTGCTTCAGATGCATGGGGGTGGGCCATCCACAGGTGCTGTGCCCCTCCAAGAAGGACCGCAGCACACTCTGCCATCGGTGTGGACAGGAGGGGCATACGCTCTCCACCTGCTCGGCTGAGCCGCGTTGCGCGATTTGCGCCGACCGTGGATTACCATCTGCGCATCGCATGGCCGGGGTTAATTGCAACCCTCCCCCGGTCAAAGGTCGCCGTCTCCCAATACTGGGAGCGGCCTCTCGCAATACGGCCAGTCAGGCCACTCCTGCAGTCACTCCCATGGATACCATCAATGCCAGTTAAATCCATGGGACGTGTGCTACAGGCAAATGTGAACCGCTCACCCGGCGCCCAGAACCTTTTGTTTCAGGCGACGGCTGAGTGGGATATAGATTTGGTGGTATTGTCGGAGCCGTCCGTGGCTTCCCTGCCGTCCGGGTGTGCCGTAGCCACTGATAACCTCGCGGCAGTCATGGTGGTCGGTGTGGCGCCTCCCGCTCTCGTTGTGGCAGAAAGAGGGGAAGGGTACGTTGCGGCGAGATGGGGGGGCGTCATGGTGGTCGCCACGTATTTTTCCCCCAACCGAAGCAGAGCAGAATTTGAGCGCTTCCTGACTGTGCTGGAAGGCGTGGTCAGGCGAGCAGCTCCTAGCCCGGTGTTGGTGGCAGGCGACTTAAACGCCAAATCACCGGCATGGGGGTCATCGATTCTGGATCCAAGGGGTGGGGATCTGGAGTCCTGGGTTCTGTCCCTAGGGCTTCAGACCCTCAATACTGGAAGCACCCCAACATGCGTCCGGTGGAATGGCACGTCCGTCATAGATGTGACCTTTGCCACCTCATCACTAGCGACCTGCATCAGGGACTGGAGGGTGGTCGAAGAAGCGGAGACCCTATCCGACCATCGATATATTCGGTACGAGATCTCAGCACGAGGTCTCCCTCTTCGGCTGCATACCGCGGTAAGCCGTTCAGCATTCCCGAAATGGGCACTTGCCCGGATGCGGCCTGACGTTGCGGAGGAGGCAGCGATGGTTCGAGCGTGGGCCGAGGTGCCAGACTTGATCGCTAATGATCCCGAAAGTATGGCGGAGTTATTTGCCGACGACATGCGGGTCGTGTGTGACTCCGCCATGCCAAGGCAGCGGATGGGCCCTCGGAACCCGGGGCAGGCATACTGGTGGACGCAGGAACTTTCCGATCTGCGTGCCACCAGTGTAAGAGCCAGACGGGCGTATCAACGCTGCCGCAGGCGCGCCCGGAGAGAGCCCGGGGAAGAGGAAAGGTTCCATCAGGAACTCAAGGAAGCCCACTGGAACTTAAGAGCTGCCATTTGTAGGGCGAAGGTTGACGCATGGGACCGCTATGTGGCAATTCTTGACGGTGACCCTTGGGGGCGACCGTACCGAACGGTTAGGCGGAAGTTCGCAGGCCCAGCTCCATCTACATCGTGTATGGAGCCGGCGCTTTTAAGCAGAGTCCTCCAGACATTGTTTCCGGACACGGGAGGTTTTGTGCCCCCGCGAATGCCGACCTCCGATTCTGCCTCGGAGGTGTGGGCTGACGGGCCACCAGTCACGGACACGGAGTTTGGCACCGTAAGGGAACGGCTTCGTAAGAAGAGCAAGGCGCCCGGGCCAGACGGAGTACCTGCCAAAATCATGGCTGTCGCCCTGGGCCCTCTGGAGGAGCGTTTCCGAGCGGTGTTGGATCTCTGTATCCTGAAAGCCCATTTTCCCAGCAGGTGGAAAGTGGGTCGTCTCTGCTTGCTGCGGAAGGAAGGTCGCCCAGAAGACTCGCCGACGGGGTACCGACCGGTTGTGCTGCTCGATGAGGCGGGAAAGGCTTTCGAGAAAATTCTCGCCTCCCGAATCATCGAGCACCTCGAGAGGGTGGGCCCAGAGTTGGCTGACTGCCAATATGGCTTTCGAGCTGGACGGTCCACAGTCGACGCAATCGACCGCCTCAAAGAGTGGACACAGCGAGCAATGGTGCGTGGGGAGGTGGTGTTGGCGGTGTCATTGGACATAGCAAATGCATTCAACACCATCCCCCATGAATGCATAGAGGAGGCACTCCGGTTTCATGGAGTTCCACAGTACCTCCGTGCTCTGGTGAGGGACTATCTGAGACACAGGTGTGTCTTGTATGAGGACTCGGAAGGCCAAGTACAGTCTTGGAGAGTGTCGGCGGGGGTGCCCCAGGGATCCGTGTTGGGCCCGCTGCTATGGAACCTGGGGTACAATTGGGTGCTCCGTGGTTCGCTGCTGCCAAGAATGCTCGTCGTTTGTTTTGCGGATGATACCCTGGTTGCGGCAGCAGCAGAAGAATGGGACGAGGCAGCTCATCTTGCATCCGTCGGCACCTCCATGGTCGTCCGACGCATTCGTCTTCTGGGGTTGGAAGTGGCCCTTAATAAAACTAGGGCCATGAGTTTTAAGGCCTCGCGTCGGAGAGCCCCTGCAAACCTCAGGGTCAACGTGGACGGCAGTCGCATTCAGGTCGAGGCACACATGAGGTACCTCGGCCTTATACTCGATTCGCGATGGAGCTTCGAAAAACACTTTGAGCTCCTCGCTCCCAGGTTGCGCGCCACGGCGCTCTCGCTCGGTCGTCTTCTCCCCAATATCGGAGGACCAGGCTCGTCGTGCCGTCGACTATATCATGGGGTGATTCGGTCGATGGCAATGTACGGAGCCCCAGTGTGGGCAAACTGTCTCACACGTCGGACGCGAACTCTTCTGCGCCAACCGCAGAGGGCGATCGCAACCCGGGCGGTACGCGCATACCGTACGGTAAGCCACGGTGTGGCCTGCGTTTTGGCGGGTACAATCCCGTGGGCAATTGAGGCACCAGTGCTGGCAGAGGTGCACCGACTTAGGGTCGAAGCCAGAATGCGAGGTGAGCGGCCTGACCTCGAAGAAGTCGAGCGGGTCCGCTCATTGGCGCGAAGAGAGGCGTTAAGGCGTTGGGAGGAGGAGATAACTGCTCCTAGCGCTGGCCACCGGACAATTGAGGCAATTCGTCCGGTGCTGGAAGAGTGGGTGAGTCGCCCAGGTGGGGATCTTACCTACCGCCTGGTACAGGTATTGACCGGACATGGCTGTTTCGGTCACTACCTGTATCGAGTGGCACGCCGAGAGGAGTCGCCGACCTGTCATCACTGCGGCGCTCCAGATGACACTGCTGAGCACACCCTTTGGGAGTGCTCAGCATGGCAAACCCAACGCCATCAACTAAGTGTCGCCATCGATGGGCGCGGTCTCACGCTGTCGGGCATGGTGAACGCTATGATCGACAGCGCGGAGGCCTGGCAAGAAATCGCCAACTTCGCCGAAGTTGTAATGTCGGCGAAGGAGGCTGCGGAGAGGGAGCGGGAAGAGGATGCTCTGGCCGCTCCCATCCGGCGTAGACGGAGGGGAAGGAGAAGGCGAGTGGCTCCGGCCGCAGACCGTCTCTAACCCTTGGGTTGGCCAGCACACGAGAGTGGCACTCTCGTGTGCATTGCACTGGCCACCACGTCTGGGGATTACCTGGCGCACACCGAGGTAATCCTCCTTCCGGCGCAGCAGCTCAGCCAGGCTGAGTAACCCTGGGGTGTTTTGGTAGAGTTTAACAGGTCCCAGAACACCTCTGCTAGGGCACAACGGTGCCAAGGAGTTTTAGTCAGTATTCCCAGTGCTAACAAGATCAAGTGCCGGGCGACCCTGACACTGTTCCACGCCTCGCCAGCGTGGTTCGTCTGCAAGCGGATCACTCCTTGTAAAAAAAAAAAAAAAAAAAAAAAAAAAAAAAAAAAAAAAAAAAAAAAGGTATTAAGTTAGGCGAAATTTTGAATTAAGGTTAGGTTAGGTTTTTGAGAAAATAGTTTTTTGTGATTTTGTGAGTTTCATTAGTAAAAGTACAACAGTTTTTAGAGTTACGTTAGGTTTGGTTTTTGAAAAAAACGTTTTCATTGTGATTTTGCGAGTTTCATTAGTAAAAGTACAACACTTTTTTGTCGTCGGTTATGCGCGTTAAAGCTACCTAACGTTTTTGTATTTTTTTGTTCTGATGTCCATTATTAAGGAGGTTTAGTGGGGTTAGGTTCGTTTTAATAGGTATTAAGTTGGGCGAAATTTAAGAGTTACGTTAGGTTTGGTTTTTGAAAAAAACGTTTTCATTGTGATTTTGCGAGTTTCATTAGTAAAAGTACAACACTTTTTTGTCGTCGGTTATGCGCGTTAAAGCTACCTAACGTTTTTGTATTTTTTTGTTCTGATGTCCATTATTAAGGAGGTTTAGTGGGGTTAGGTTCGTTTTAATAGGTATTAAGTTAGGCGAAATTTTGGAGTGAGGTTAGGTTAGGTTTTTGAGAAAATGGTTTTTTGTGATGTTGCGAGTTTCATTAGTAAAATTACAACAGTTTTTAGTCGTCGGTTATGCGCGTTAATGTTACCTATCGTTTTTGTATTTTTTTGTTCTGATGTCCATTATTAAGGAGGTTTAGTGGGGTTAGGTTCGTTTTAATAGGTATTAAGTTAGGCGAAATTTTGGAGTTAGGTTAGGTTAGGTTTTTGAGAAAATGGTTTTTTTGTGATGTTGCGAGTTTCATAAGTAAAAGTACAACAGTTTTTAGTCGTCGGTTATGCGCGTTAATGTTACCTATCGTTTTTGTATTTTTTTGTTCTGATGTCCATTATTAAGGAGGTTTAGTGGGGTTAGGTTCGTTTTAATAGGTATTAAGTTAGGCGAAATTTTGAATTAAGGTTAGGTTAGGTTTTTGAGAAAATGGTTTTTTGTGATTTTGTGAGTTTCATTAGTAAAAGTACAACAGTTTATAGAGTTACGTTAGGTTTGGTTTTTGAAAAAAACGTTTTTATTGTGATTTTGCGAGTTTCATTAGTAAAAGTACAACACTTTTTTGTCGTCGGTTATGCGCGTTAAAGCTACCTATCGTTTTTGTATTTTTTTGTTCTGATGTCCATTATTAAGGAGGTTTAGTGGGGTTAGGTTCGTTTTAATAGGTATTAAGTTGGGCGAAATTTAAGAGTTACGTTAGGTTTGGTTTTTGAAAAAAACGTTTTCATTGTGATTTTGCGAGTTTCATTAGTAAAAGTACAACACTTTTTTGTCGTCGGTTATGCGCGTTAAAGCTACCTAACGTTTTTGTATTTTTTTGTTCTGATGTCCATTATTAAGGAGGTTTAGTGGGGTTAGGTTCGTTTTAATAGGTATTAAGTTAGGCGAAATTTTGGAGTGAGGTTAGGTTAGGTTTTTGAGAAAATGGTTTTTTGTGATGCTGCGAGTTTCATTAGTAAAATTACAACAGTTTTTAGTCGTCGGTTATGCGCGTTAATGTTACCTATCGTTTTTGTATTTTTTTGTTCTGATGTCCATTATTAAGGAGGTTTAGTGGGGTTAGGTTCGTTTTAATAGGTATTAAGTTAGGCGAAATTTTGGAGTGAGGTTAGGTTAGGTTTTTGAGAAAATGGTTTTTTGTGATGTTGCGAGTTTCATTAGTAAAATTACAACAGTTTTTAGTCGTCGGTTATGCGCGTTAATGTTACCTATCGTTTTTGTATTTTTTTGTTCTGATGTCCATTATTAAGGAGGTTTAGTGGGGTTAGGTTCGTTTTAATAGGTATTAAGTTAGGCGAAATTTTGGAGTTAGGTTAGGTTAGGTTTTTGAGAAAATGGTTTTTTGTGATGTTGCGAGTTTCATTAGTAAAAGTACAACAGTTTTTAGTCGTCGGTTATGCGCGTTAATGTTACCTATCGTTTTTGTATTTTTTTGTTCTGATTTTCATTATTAAGGAGGTTTAGTGGGGTTAGGTTCGTTTTAATAGGTATTAAGTTAGGCGAAATTTTGAATTAAGGTTAGGTTAGGTTTTTGAGAAAATAGTTTTTTGTGATTTTGTGAGTTTCATTAGTAAAAGTACAACAGTTTTTAGAGTTACGTTAGGTTTGGTTTTTGAAAAAAACGTTTTTATTGTGATTTTGCGAGTTTCATTAGTAAAAGTACAACACTTTTTTGTCGTCGGTTATGCGCGTTAAAGCTACCTATCGTTTTTGTATTTTTTTGTTCTGATGTCCATTATTAAGGAGGTTTAGTGGGGTTAGGTTCGTTTTAATAGGTATTAAGTTAGGCGAAATTTTGGAGTTAGGTTAGGTTAGGTTTTTGAGAAAATTGTTTATTGTGATTCTGCGAGTTTCATTAGTAAAAGTACAACACTTTTTAGTCGTCGGTTATGCGCGTAAGAACTACCTATCGTTTTTGTATTTTTTTGTTCTGATGTCAATTATTAAGGAGGTTTAGTGGGGTTAGGTTCGTTTTAATAGGTATTAAGTTAGGCGAAATTTTGGAGTTAGGTTAGGTTAGGTTTTAGAGAAAATGGTTTTTTGTGATGTTGCGAGTTTCATTAGCAAAAGTACAACAGGTTTTAGTCGTCGGTTATGCGCGTTAATGTTACCTATCGTTTTTGTATTTTTTTGTTCTGATGTTCATTATTAAGGAGGTTTAGTGGGGTTAGGTTCGTTTTAATAGGTATTAAGTTAGGCGAAATTTTGGAGTTAGGTTAGGTTAGGTTTTTGAGAAAATGGTTTTTTTGTGATGTTGCGAGTTTCATAAGTAAAAGTACAACAGTTTTTAGTCGTCGGTTATGCGCGTTAATGTTACCTATCGTTTTTGTATTTTTTTGTTCTGATGTCCATTATTAAGGAGGTTTAGTGGGGTTAGGTTCGTTTTAATAGGTATTAAGTTAGGCGAAATTTTGAATTAAGGTTAGGTTAGGTTTTTGAGAAAATGGTTTTTTGTGATTTTGTGAGTTTCATTAGTAAAAGTACAACAGTTTATAGAGTTACGTTAGGTTTGGTTTTTGAAAAAAACGTTTTTATTGTGATTTTGCGAGTTTCATTAGTAAAAGTACAACACTTTTTTGTCGTCGGTTATGCGCGTTAAAGCTACCTATCGTTTTTGTATTTTTTTGTTCTGATGTCCATTATTAAGGAGGTTTAGTGGGGTTAGGTTCGTTTTAATAGGTATTAAGTTGGGCGAAATTTAAGAGTTACGTTAGGTTTGGTTTTTGAAAAAAACGTTTTCATTGTGATTTTGCGAGTTTCATTAGTAAAAGTACAACACTTTTTTGTCGTCGGTTATGCGCGTTAAAGCTACCTAACGTTTTTGTATTTTTTTGTTCTGATGTCCATTATTAAGGAGGTTTAGTGGGGTTAGGTTCGTTTTAATAGGTATTAAGTTAGGCGAAATTTTGGAGTGAGGTTAGGTTAGGTTTTTGAGAAAATGGTTTTTTGTGATGTTGCGAGTTTCATTAGTAAAATTACAACAGTTTTTAGTCGTCGGTTATGCGCGTTAATGTTACCTATCGTTTTTGTATTTTTTTGTTCTGATGTCCATTATTAAGGAGGTTTAGTGGGGTTAGGTTCGTTTTAATAGGTATTAAGTTAGGCGAAATTTTGGAGTTAGGTTAGGTTAGGTTTTTGAGAAAATGGTTTTTTGTGATGTTGCGAGTTTCATTAGTAAAAGTACAACAGTTTTTAGTCGTCGGTTATGCGCGTTAATGTTACCTATCGTTTTTGTATTTTTTTGTTCTGATTTTCATTATTAAGGAGGTTTAGTGGGGTTAGGTTCGTTTTAATAGGTATTAAGTTAGGCGAAATTTTGAATTAAGGTTAGGTTAGGTTTTTGAGAAAATAGTTTTTTGTGATTTTGTGAGTTTCATTAGTAAAAGTACAACAGTTTTTAGAGTTACGTTAGGTTTGGTTTTTGAAAAAAACGTTTTCATTGTGATTTTGCGAGTTTCATTAGTAAAAGTACAACACTTTTTTGTCGTCGGTTATGCGCGTTAAAGCTACCTAACGTTTTTGTATTTTTTTGTTCTGATGTCCATTATTAAGGAGGTTTAGTGGGGTTAGGTTCGTTTTAATAGGTATTAAGTTGGGCGAAATTTAAGAGTTACGTTAGGTTTGGTTTTTGAAAAAAACGTTTTCATTGTGATTTTGCGAGTTTCATTAGTAAAAGTACAACACTTTTTTGTCGTCGGTTATGCGCGTTAAAGCTACCTAACGTTTTTGTATTTTTTTGTTCTGATGTCCATTATTAAGGAGGTTTAGTGGGGTTAGGTTCGTTTTAATAGGTATTAAGTTAGGCGAAATTTTGGAGTGAGGTTAGGTTAGGTTTTTGAGAAAATGGTTTTTTGTGATGTTGCGAGTTTCATTAGTAAAATTACAACAGTTTTTAGTCGTCGGTTATGCGCGTTAATGTTACCTATCGTTTTTGTATTTTTTTGTTCTGATGTCCATTATTAAGGAGGTTTAGTGGGGTTAGGTTCGTTTTAATAGGTATTAAGTTAGGCGAAATTTTGGAGTTAGGTTAGGTTAGGTTTTTGAGAAAATGGTTTTTTTGTGATGTTGCGAGTTTCATAAGTAAAAGTACAACAGTTTTTAGTCGTCGGTTATGCGCGTTAATGTTACCTATCGTTTTTGTATTTTTTTGTTCTGATGTCCATTATTAAGGAGGTTTAGTGGGGTTAGGTTCGTTTTAATAGGTATTAAGTTAGGCGAAATTTTGAATTAAGGTTAGGTTAGGTTTTTGAGAAAATGGTTTTTTGTGATTTTGTGAGTTTCATTAGTAAAAGTACAACAGTTTATAGAGTTACGTTAGGTTTGGTTTTTGAAAAAAACGTTTTTATTGTGATTTTGCGAGTTTCATTAGTAAAAGTACAACACTTTTTTGTCGTCGGTTATGCGCGTTAAAGCTACCTATCGTTTTTGTATTTTTTTGTTCTGATGTCCATTATTAAGGAGGTTTAGTGGGGTTAGGTTCGTTTTAATAGGTATTAAGTTGGGCGAAATTTAAGAGTTACGTTAGGTTTGGTTTTTGAAAAAAACGTTTTCATTGTGATTTTGCGAGTTTCATTAGTAAAAGTACAACACTTTTTTGTCGTCGGTTATGCGCGTTAAAGCTACCTAACGTTTTTGTATTTTTTTGTTCTGATGTCCATTATTAAGGAGGTTTAGTGGGGTTAGGTTCGTTTTAATAGGTATTAAGTTAGGCGAAATTTTGGAGTGAGGTTAGGTTAGGTTTTTGAGAAAATGGTTTTTTGTGATGTTGCGAGTTTCATTAGTAAAATTACAACAGTTTTTAGTCGTCGGTTATGCGCGTTAATGTTACCTATCGTTTTTGTATTTTTTTGTTCTGATGTCCATTATTAAGGAGGTTTAGTGGGGTTAGGTTCGTTTTAATAGGTATTAAGTTAGGCGAAATTTTGGAGTTAGGTTAGGTTAGGTTTTTGAGAAAATGGTTTTTTGTGATGTTGCGAGTTTCATTAGTAAAAGTACAACAGTTTTTAGTCGTCGGTTATGCGCGTTAATGTTACCTATCGTTTTTGTATTTTTTTGTTCTGATTTTCATTATTAAGGAGGTTTAGTGGGGTTAGGTTCGTTTTAATAGGTATTAAGTTAGGCGAAATTTTGAATTAAGGTTAGGTTAGGTTTTTGACAAAATAGTTTTTTGTGATTTTGTGAGTTTCATTAGTAAAAGTACAACAGTTTTTAGAGTTACGTTAGGTTTGGTTTTTGAAAAAAACGTTTTTATTGTGATTTTGCGAGTTTCATTAGTAAAAGTACAACACTTTTTTGTCGTCGGTTATGCGCGTTAAAGCTACCTATCGTTTTTGTATTTTTTTGTTCTGATGTCCATTATTAAGGAGGTTTAGTGGGGTTAGGTTCGTTTTAATAGGTATTAAGTTAGGCGAAATTTTGGAGTTAGGTTAGGTTAGGTTTTTGAGAAAATTGTTTATTGTGATTCTGCGAGTTTCATTAGTAAAAGTACAACACTTTTTAGTCGTCGGTTATGCGCGTAAGAACTACCTATCGTTTTTGTATTTTTTTGTTCTGATGTCAATTATTAAGGAGGTTTAGTGGGGTTAGGTTCGTTTTAATAGGTATTAAGTTAGGCGAAATTTTGGAGTTAGGTTAGGTTAGGTTTTAGAGAAAATGGTTTTTTGTGATGTTGCGAGTTTCATTAGCAAAAGTACAACAGGTTTTAGTCGTCGGTTATGCGCGTTAATGTTAC
The DNA here is from genome assembly GCA_933228765.1 of Miltochrista miniata. Taxonomy (NCBI): domain Eukaryota; kingdom Metazoa; phylum Arthropoda; class Insecta; order Lepidoptera; family Erebidae; genus Miltochrista; species Miltochrista miniata. The sequence continues at coordinate 33,637,224 of OW121763.1, forward strand.
CTATCGTTTTTGTATTTTTTTGTTCTGATGTTCATTATTAAGGAGGTTTAGTGGGGTTAGGTTCGTTTTAATAGGTATTAAGTTAGGCGAAATTTTGGAGTTAGGTTAGGTTAGGTTTTTGAGAAAATGGTTTTTTTGTGATGTTGCGAGTTTCATAAGTAAAAGTACAACAGTTTTTAGTCGTCGGTTATGCGCGTTAATGTTACCTATCGTTTTTGTATTTTTTTGTTCTGATGTCCATTATTAAGGAGGTTTAGTGGGGTTAGGTTCGTTTTAATAGGTATTAAGTTAGGCGAAATTTTGAATTAAGGTTAGGTTAGGTTTTTGAGAAAATGGTTTTTTGTGATTTTGTGAGTTTCATTAGTAAAAGTACAACAGTTTATAGAGTTACGTTAGGTTTGGTTTTTGAAAAAAACGTTTTTATTGTGATTTTGCGAGTTTCATTAGTAAAAGTACAACACTTTTTTGTCGTCGGTTATGCGCGTTAAAGCTACCTATCGTTTTTGTATTTTTTTGTTCTGATGTCCATTATTAAGGAGGTTTAGTGGGGTTAGGTTCGTTTTAATAGGTATTAAGTTGGGCGAAATTTAAGAGTTACGTTAGGTTTGGTTTTTGAAAAAAACGTTTTCATTGTGATTTTGCGAGTTTCATTAGTAAAAGTACAACACTTTTTTGTCGTCGGTTATGCGCGTTAAAGCTACCTAACGTTTTTGTATTTTTTTGTTCTGATGTCCATTATTAAGGAGGTTTAGTGGGGTTAGGTTCGTTTTAATAGGTATTAAGTTAGGCGAAATTTTGGAGTGAGGTTAGGTTAGGTTTTTGAGAAAATGGTTTTTTGTGATGTTGCGAGTTTCATTAGTAAAATTACAACAGTTTTTAGTCGTCGGTTATGCGCGTTAATGTTACCTATCGTTTTTGTATTTTTTTGTTCTGATGTCCATTATTAAGGAGGTTTAGTGGGGTTAGGTTCGTTTTAATAGGTATTAAGTTAGGCGAAATTTTGGAGTTAGGTTAGGTTAGGTTTTTGAGAAAATGGTTTTTTGTGATGTTGCGAGTTTCATTAGTAAAAGTACAACAGTTTTTAGTCGTCGGTTATGCGCGTTAATGTTACCTATCGTTTTTGTATTTTTTTGTTCTGATTTTCATTATTAAGGAGGTTTAGTGGGGTTAGGTTCGTTTTAATAGGTATTAAGTTAGGCGAAATTTTGAATTAAGGTTAGGTTAGGTTTTTGAGAAAATAGTTTTTTGTGATTTTGTGAGTTTCATTAGTAAAAGTACAACAGTTTTTAGAGTTACGTTAGGTTTGGTTTTTGAAAAAAACGTTTTCATTGTGATTTTGCGAGTTTCATTAGTAAAAGTACAACACTTTTTTGTCGTCGGTTATGCGCGTTAAAGCTACCTAACGTTTTTGTATTTTTTTGTTCTGATGTCCATTATTAAGGAGGTTTAGTGGGGTTAGGTTCGTTTTAATAGGTATTAAGTTGGGCGAAATTTAAGAGTTACGTTAGGTTTGGTTTTTGAAAAAAACGTTTTCATTGTGATTTTGCGAGTTTCATTAGTAAAAGTACAACACTTTTTTGTCGTCGGTTATGCGCGTTAAAGCTACCTAACGTTTTTGTATTTTTTTGTTCTGATGTCCATTATTAAGGAGGTTTAGTGGGGTTAGGTTCGTTTTAATAGGTATTAAGTTAGGCGAAATTTTGGAGTGAGGTTAGGTTAGGTTTTTGAGAAAATGGTTTTTTGTGATGTTGCGAGTTTCATTAGTAAAATTACAACAGTTTTTAGTCGTCGGTTATGCGCGTTAATGTTACCTATCGTTTTTGTATTTTTTTGTTCTGATGTCCATTATTAAGGAGGTTTAGTGGGGTTAGGTTCGTTTTAATAGGTATTAAGTTAGGCGAAATTTTGGAGTTAGGTTAGGTTAGGTTTTTGAGAAAATGGTTTTTTGTGATGTTGCGAGTTTCATTAGTAAAAGTACAACAGTTTTTAGTCGTCGGTTATGCGCGTTAATGTTACCTATCGTTTTTGTATTTTTTTGTTCTGATTTTCATTATTAAGGAGGTTTAGTGGGGTTAGGTTCGTTTTAATAGGTATTAAGTTAGGCGAAATTTTGAATTAAGGTTAGGTTAGGTTTTTGACAAAATAGTTTTTTGTGATTTTGTGAGTTTCATTAGTAAAAGTACAACAGTTTTTAGAGTTACGTTAGGTTTGGTTTTTGAAAAAAACGTTTTTATTGTGATTTTGCGAGTTTCATTAGTAAAAGTACAACACTTTTTTGTCGTCGGTTATGCGCGTTAAAGCTACCTAACGTTTTTGTATTTTTTTGTTCTGATGTCCATTATTAAGGAGGTTTAGTGGGGTTAGGTTCGTTTTAATAGGTATTAAGTTAGGCGAAATTTTGGAGTGAGGTTAGGTTAGGTTTTTGAGAAAATGGTTTTTTGTGATGTTGCGAGTTTCATTAGTAAAATTACAACAGTTTTTAGTCGTCGGTTATGCGCGTTAATGTTACCTATCGTTTTTGTATTTTTTTGTTCTGATGTCCATTATTAAGGAGGTTTAGTGGGGTTAGGTTCGTTTTAATAGGTATTAAGTTAGGCGAAATTTTGGAGTTAGGTTAGGTTAGGTTTTTGAGAAAATGGTTTTTTGTGATGTTGCGAGTTTCATTAGTAAAAGTACAACAGTTTTTAGTCGTCGGTTATGCGCGTTAATGTTACCTATCGTTTTTGTATTTTTTTGTTCTGATTTTCATTATTAAGGAGGTTTAGTGGGGTTAGGTTCGTTTTAATAGGTATTAAGTTAGGCGAAATTTTGAATTAAGGTTAGGTTAGGTTTTTGACAAAATAGTTTTTTGTGATTTTGTGAGTTTCATTAGTAAAAGTACAACAGTTTTTAGAGTTACGTTAGGTTTGGTTTTTGAAAAAAACGTTTTTATTGTGATTTTGCGAGTTTCATTAGTAAAAGTACAACACTTTTTTGTCGTCGGTTATGCGCGTTAAAGCTACCTATCGTTTTTGTATTTTTTTGTTTTGATGTCCATTATTAAGGAGGTTTAGTGGGGTTAGGTTCGTTTTAATAGGTATTAAGTTAGGCGAAATTTTGGAGTTAGGTTAGGTTAGGTTTTTGAGAAAATTGTTTATTGTGATTCTGCGAGTTTCATTAGTAAAAGTACAACACATTTTAGTCGTCGGTTATGCGCGTTAGAACTACCTATCGTTCTTGTATTTTTTTGTTCTGATGTCCATTATTAAGGAGGTTTAGTGGGGTTAGGTTCGTTTTAATAGGTATTAAGTTAGGCGAAATTTTGGAGTGAGGTTAGGTTAGGTTTTTGAGAAAATGGTTTTTTGTGATGTTGCGAGTTTCATTAGTAAAAGTACAACAGTTTTTAGTCGTCGGTTATGCGCGTTAATGTTACCTATCGTTTTTGTATTTTTTTGTTCTGATGTCCATTATTAAGGAGGTTTAGTGGGGTTAGGTTCGTTTTAATAGGTATTAAGTTGGGCGAAATTTAAGAGTTACGTTAGGTTTGGTTTTTGAAAAAAACGTTTTCATTGTGATTTTGCGAGTTTCATTAGTAAAAGTACAACACTTTTTTGTCGTCGGTTATGCGCGTTAAAGCTACCTAACGTTTTTGTATTTTTTTGTTCTGATGTCCATTATTAAGGAGGTTTAGTGGGGTTAGGTTCGTTTTAATAGGTATTAAGTTGGGCGAAATTTAAGAGTTACGTTAGGTTTGGTTTTTGAAAAAAACGTTTTCATTGTGATTTTGCGAGTTTCATTAGTAAAAGTACAACACTTTTTTGTCGTCGGTTATGCGCGTTAAAGCTACCTAACGTTTTTGTATTTTTTTGTTCTGATGTCCATTATTAAGGAGGTTTAGTGGGGTTAGGTTCGTTTTAATAGGTATTAAGTTAGGCGAAATTTTGGAGTGAGGTTAGGTTAGGTTTTTGAGAAAATGGTTTTTTGTGATGTTGCGAGTTTCATTAGTAAAATTACAACAGTTTTTAGTCGTCGGTTATGCGCGTTAATGTTACCTATCGTTTTTGTATTTTTTTGTTCTGATGTCCATTATTAAGGAGGTTTAGTGGGGTTAGGTTCGTTTTAATAGGTATTAAGTTAGGCGAAATTTTGGAGTTAGGTTAGGTTAGGTTTTTGAGAAAATGGTTTTTTGTGATGTTGCGAGTTTCATTAGTAAAAGTACAACAGTTTTTAGTCGTCGGTTATGCGCGTTAATGTTACCTATCGTTTTTGTATTTTTTTGTTCTGATTTTCATTATTAAGGAGGTTTAGTGGGGTTAGGTTCGTTTTAATAGGTATTAAGTTAGGCGAAATTTTGAATTAAGGTTAGGTTAGGTTTTTGACAAAATAGTTTTTTGTGATTTTGTGAGTTTCATTAGTAAAAGTACAACAGTTTTTAGAGTTACGTTAGGTTTGGTTTTTGAAAAAAACGTTTTTATTGTGATTTTGCGAGTTTCATTAGTAAAAGTACAACACTTTTTTGTCGTCGGTTATGCGCGTTAAAGCTACCTAACGTTTTTGTATTTTTTTGTTCTGATGTCCATTATTAAGGAGGTTTAGTGGGGTTAGGTTCGTTTTAATAGGTATTAAGTTAGGCGAAATTTTGGAGTGAGGTTAGGTTAGGTTTTTGAGAAAATGGTTTTTTGTGATGTTGCGAGTTTCATTAGTAAAATTACAACAGTTTTTAGTCGTCGGTTATGCGCGTTAATGTTACCTATCGTTTTTGTATTTTTTTGTTCTGATGTCCATTATTAAGGAGGTTTAGTGGGGTTAGGTTCGTTTTAATAGGTATTAAGTTAGGCGAAATTTTGGAGTTAGGTTAGGTTAGGTTTTTGAGAAAATGGTTTTTTGTGATGTTGCGAGTTTCATTAGTAAAAGTACAACAGTTTTTAGTCGTCGGTTATGCGCGTTAATGTTACCTATCGTTTTTGTATTTTTTTGTTCTGATTTTCATTATTAAGGAGGTTTAGTGGGGTTAGGTTCGTTTTAATAGGTATTAAGTTAGGCGAAATTTTGAATTAAGGTTAGGTTAGGTTTTTGACAAAATAGTTTTTTGTGATTTTGTGAGTTTCATTAGTAAAAGTACAACAGTTTTTAGAGTTACGTTAGGTTTGGTTTTTGAAAAAAACGTTTTTATTGTGATTTTGCGAGTTTCATTAGTAAAAGTACAACACTTTTTTGTCGTCGGTTATGCGCGTTAAAGCTACCTAACGTTTTTGTATTTTTTTGTTCTGATGTCCATTATTAAGGAGGTTTAGTGGGGTTAGGTTCGTTTTAATAGGTATTAAGTTGGGCGAAATTTAAGAGTTACGTTAGGTTTGGTTTTTGAAAAAAACGTTTTCATTGTGATTTTGCGAGTTTCATTAGTAAAAGTACAACACTTTTTTGTCGTCGGTTATGCGCGTTAAAGCTACCTAACGTTTTTGTATTTTTTTGTTCTGATGTCCATTATTAAGGAGGTTTAGTGGGGTTAGGTTCGTTTTAATAGGTATTAAGTTAGGCGAAATTTTGGAGTGAGGTTAGGTTAGGTTTTTGAGAAAATGGTTTTTTGTGATGTTGCGAGTTTCATTAGTAAAATTACAACAGTTTTTAGTCGTCGGTTATGCGCGTTAATGTTACCTATCGTTTTTGTATTTTTTTGTTCTGATGTCCATTATTAAGGAGGTTTAGTGGGGTTAGGTTCGTTTTAATAGGTATTAAGTTAGGCGAAATTTTGGAGTTAGGTTAGGTTAGGTTTTTGAGAAAATGGTTTTTTGTGATGTTGCGAGTTTCATTAGTAAAAGTACAACAGTTTTTAGTCGTCGGTTATGCGCGTTAATGTTACCTATCGTTTTTGTATTTTTTTGTTCTGATTTTCATTATTAAGGAGGTTTAGTGGGGTTAGGTTCGTTTTAATAGGTATTAAGTTAGGCGAAATTTTGAATTAAGGTTAGGTTAGGTTTTTGAGAAAATAGTTTTTTGTGATTTTGTGAGTTTCATTAGTAAAAGTACAACAGTTTTTAGAGTTACGTTAGGTTTGGTTTTTGAAAAAAACGTTTTTATTGTGATTTTGCGAGTTTCATTAGTAAAAGTACAACACTTTTTTGTCGTCGGTTATGCGCGTTAAAGCTACCTATCGTTTTTGTATTTTTTTGTTCTGATGTCCATTATTAAGGAGGTTTAGTGGGGTTAGGTTCGTTTTAATAGGTATTAAGTTAGGCGAAATTTTGGAGTGTGCGGTGATTTTAATGTTAATATACTTATAAATACGCGTCAGACCAATGATATCTTAAATTTATTTAAATCACACAATCTCACTAACTTATTTTTAGAGCCTACTAGATATTGTGATACAACAGCTACTTGTCTGGACAATATATACAGTGATATGTTGCCAGAAAGTAAGAGTATTATAAATAAGATAAAATCAGATCATACTGGGCAAATAGCATCTTTCAAGATCACAAGAGAAAAAGTTAAAAGACGTAAAATATTATGTAGACCAGTAACTAGTGACCGCTTGGAACGTATGCGAGTTGGACTTTGCAATAAACTTCCATTTTTAGACACTGGCTTAGATCCAAATGTAATGTATAAGTTATTTTTTGATTCCTTTTACAATGAGTTCAACTCCGTATTCAAGTCTAAGGAAGTCACTATCGGTGATAGGCCAGCCTTCAGTGAATGGGCCACTGAGGATATACATAAAAGTAGACAAAAACTGTATGAACTATACTCAGAAAGACAGCTTAATAGAACAGATGAATTTCTAAATTATATTAAAACTTATTCAAAAAAGTTTAAAGCAGACTGCTTAGCAGCCAAAAGAAAGTATATAAGTAATAAAATTCTCAATAGTGTAGACAAAGTTAAATCTACTTGGAAAATAATTAACGCAGAAAGAGGTCAAGCAAAATCGAATGATAATAATTTTAAACTTAAAGTAAATGGTAACATAATTACAACAGATGCCGAAGTCGCTAACGAATTTGAACAATTTTTTTCTCGAATTCCAGTAGATTTGACCAGAGCCCTAGGTTCTTCTACCCCAATAGCAGAATCCTTGTTAAAAGCAAATGTTCCTTGCTGTAATGAAATATTCAAATTCAGTAAAATTAGTATACACACTGTCATAAAAACTTTTAAATCTTTAAATATTAAGAAAACTGGTGACCTCTGGGGAATTTCTGTACATTTAGTTAATTCGTTAATTGAAATGGTTGCCCCTGAATTATCAATAATATTTAATAATTGTGTTGATAGTGGTGTGTTTCCTGACTTAATGAAGTTTAGTAAAATAACTCCTCTGTTTAAATCGGGTAGCACCTCAGATCCGTCCAATTTTCGTCCTATTTCTGTACTACCCACGTTTAGTAAAATCTTTGAAAAGGTAATGCTTAATCAAATGCAAAATCATTTTAATACAAATAAACTATTCCATACTAAACAGTTCGGTTTCACGCGCGGTCGGTCTACCACGGATGCTGGAATCAAATTGTTAGAGTGTATATATGAGGCCTGGGAGGAGTCGTATGATGCTTATGGTGTATTCTGCGACTTATCTAAGGCCTTCGATTGCGTCCAGCATCAGACTTTAATTAAAAAACTTGATCATTATGGAATCCGGGGGACGGCCTTGGATTTAATTAGTTCTTACCTTAGAGATAGAGTACAGAGAGTAGTTATAAATGGTAAACAGTCAAATGGTTCTGCTGTAACAATGGGGGTGCCTCAGGGTTCAATTCTGGGACCTTTTCTATTTTTAGTGTACATAAATGATCTCCCTCACCTTATAAGAGACGATCATGAGGTAGTTTTGTTTGCTGATGACACATCTTTAATATTTAAAGTTGAACGTGGACAACGCGATCTTGACGAAGTAAACAATGCCCTCTCTAGGGTAGTCCACTGGTTTAACGCTAATAATTTATTGTTAAACGAAACTAAAACAAAATGTATTAGATTCACCTTGCCAAATGTTAGGCTCGTTAACACCAGTATTAGGATTAGGGATGATCAAGTAGAATTGGTCGATGAAACTGTCTTTCTGGGCATAAAGTTAGACTCCAACTTGCAGTGGGGGCCTCATATCGAGAAAGTCTCGGGCAGACTGAGCTCTGCAGCCTATGCCGTTAAAAAGATCCGACAACTGACAGACATTAGAACAGCGCGTCTTGTCTACTTTAGCTATTTCCACAGTGTCATGACCTATGGCATACTATTATGGGGTAACGCTGCCGACATCGAATGTATCTTTGTGTTGCAGAAAAGGGCTGTCCGGGCTATCTATGGTATGGGGTTTCGGGAGTCATTAAGAGAAAAGTTTAAGGATATCAACATCCTTACTGTGTATTCACAGTACATATATGAAAACTTATTATATACTCATAAAAATAACAGTAAATTTATTAAAAATAGTGATATTCATAACCTAAACTTAAGAAATAAGAATAAATTGGCTGTACCTAGATTTAGGCTTAATAAAATAAGCAATTCTTTTGCGGGCAATTGTATTCGAATGTACAATACATTGCCGACAGCCATAACAGGTTTGTCAATTAATAAATTTAAAAAACTAATAAAACTTAAATTGTGCCAGAAAGCTTATTATAGCATTAAAGACTTTCTAGAAGACAAGGCTGCCTGGCAGTGACACGAATTGCTCCTTTCTACATAAAAAAACTGTATTAGATACTAAGATACTAGAAGAGAAGGGACCGGACTGAGTTTCTTGGGGTGTTCTTCTCAGTCTGTAGTATTTCCGAACCCCCGGTAGAGTCACAAAAAATTTGACAAACCTAAATAATTTTTTAAAAAATTTCAAAGGGAATAAATTTTATTTTATTTTATTTTATTTTATTTTTATGGAGTTAGGTTAGGTTAGGTTTTTGAGAAAATTGTTTATTGTGATTCTGCGAGTTTCATTAGTAAAAGTACAACACTTTTTAGTCGTCGGTTATGCGCGTAAGAACTACCTATCGTTTTTGTATTTTTTTGTTCTGATGTCAATTATTAAGGAGGTTTAGTGGGGTTAGGTTCGTTTTAATAGGTATTAAGTTAGGCGAAATTTTGGAGTTAGGTTAGGTTAGGTTTTAGAGAAAATGGTTTTTTGTGATGTTGCGAGTTTCATTAGCAAAAGTACAACAGGTTTTAGTCGTCGGTTATGCGCGTTAATGTTACCTATCGTTTTTGTATTTTTTTGTTCTGATGTTCATTATTAAGGAGGTTTAGTGGGGTTAGGTTCGTTTTAATAGGTATTAAGTTAGGCGAAATTTTGGAGTTAGGTTAGGTTAGGTTTTTGAGAAAATGGTTTTTTTGTGATGTTGCGAGTTTCATAAGTAAAAGTACAACAGTTTTTAGTCGTCGGTTATGCGCGTTAATGTTACCTATCGTTTTTGTATTTTTTTGTTCTGATGTCCATTATTAAGGAGGTTTAGTGGGGTTAGGTTCGTTTTAATAGGTATTAAGTTAGGCGAAATTTTGAATTAAGGTTAGGTTAGGTTTTTGAGAAAATGGTTTTTTGTGATTTTGTGAGTTTCATTAGTAAAAGTACAACAGTTTATAGAGTTACGTTAGGTTTGGTTTTTGAAAAAAACGTTTTTATTGTGATTTTGCGAGTTTCATTAGTAAAAGTACAACATTTTTTTGTCGTCGGTTATGCGCGTTAAAGCTACCTATCGTTTTTGTATTTTTTTGTTCTGATGTCCATTATTAAGGAGGTTTAGTGGGGTTAGGTTCGTTTTAATAGGTATTAAGTTGGGCGAAATTTAAGAGTTACGTTAGGTTTGGTTTTTGAAAAAAACGTTTTCATTGTGATTTTGCGAGTTTCATTAGTAAAAGTACAACACTTTTTTGTCGTCGGTTATGCGCGTTAAAGCTACCTAACGTTTTTGTATTTTTTTGTTCTGATGTCCATTATTAAGGAGGTTTAGTGGGGTTAGGTTCGTTTTAATAGGTATTAAGTTAGGCGAAATTTTGGAGTGAGGTTAGGTTAGGTTTTTGAGAAAATGGTTTTTTGTGATGTTGCGAGTTTCATTAGTAAAATTACAACAGTTTTTAGTCGTCGGTTATGCGCGTTAATGTTACCTATCGTTTTTGTATTTTTTTGTTCTGATGTCCATTATTAAGGAGGTTTAGTGGGGTTAGGTTCGTTTTAATAGGTATTAAGTTAGGCGAAATTTTGGAGTTAGGTTAGGTTAGGTTTTTGAGAAAATGGTTTTTTGTGATGTTGCGAGTTTCATTAGTAAAAGTACAACAGTTTTTAGTCGTCGGTTATGCGCGTTAATGTTACCTATCGTTTTTGTATTTTTTTGTTCTGATTTTCATTATTAAGGAGGTTTAGTGGGGTTAGGTTCGTTTTAATAGGTATTAAGTTAGGCGAAATTTTGAATTAAGGTTAGGTTAGGTTTTTGAGAAAATAGTTTTTTGTGATTTTGTGAGTTTCATTAGTAAAAGTACAACAGTTTTTAGAGTTACGTTAGGTTTGGTTTTTGAAAAAAACGTTTTCATTGTGATTTTGCGAGTTTCATTAGTAAAAGTACAACACTTTTTTGTCGTCGGTTATGCGCGTTAAAGCTACCTAACGTTTTTGTATTTTTTTGTTCTGATGTCCATTATTAAGGAGGTTTAGTGGGGTTAGGTTCGTTTTAATAGGTATTAAGTTGGGCGAAATTTAAGAGTTACGTTAGGTTTGGTTTTTGAAAAAAACGTTTTCATTGTGATTTTGCGAGTTTCATTAGTAAAAGTACAACACTTTTTTGTCGTCGGTTATGCGCGTTAAAGCTACCTAACGTTTTTGTATTTTTTTGTTCTGATGTCCATTATTAAGGAGGTTTAGTGGGGTTAGGTTCGTTTTAATAGGTATTAAGTTAGGCGAAATTTTGGAGTGAGGTTAGGTTAGGTTTTTGAGAAAATGGTTTTTTGTGATGTTGCGAGTTTCATTAGTAAAATTACAACAGTTTTTAGTCGTCGGTTATGCGCGTTAATGTTACCTATCGTTTTTGTATTTTTTTGTTCTGATGTCCATTATTAAGGAGGTTTAGTGGGGTTAGGTTCGTTTTAATAGGTATTAAGTTAGGCGAAATTTTGGAGTTAGGTTAGGTTAGGTTTTTGAGAAAATGGTTTTTTGTGATGTTGCGAGTTTCATTAGTAAAAGTACAACAGTTTTTAGTCGTCGGTTATGCGCGTTAATGTTACCTATCGTTTTTGTATTTTTTTGTTCTGATTTTCATTATTAAGGAGGTTTAGTGGGGTTAGGTTCGTTTTAATAGGTATTAAGTTAGGCGAAATTTTGAATTAAGGTTAGGTTAGGTTTTTGACAAAATAGTTTTTTGTGATTTTGTGAGTTTCATTAGTAAAAGTACAACAGTTTTTAGAGTTACGTTAGGTTTGGTTTTTGAAAAAAACGTTTTTATTGTGATTTTGCGAGTTTCATTAGTAAAAGTACAACACTTTTTTGTCGTCGGTTATGCGCGTTAAAGCTACCTATCGTTTTTGTATTTTTTTGTTTTGATGTCCATTATTAAGGAGGTTTAGTGGGGTTAGGTTCGTTTTAATAGGTATTAAGTTAGGCGAAATTTTGGAGTTAGGTTAGGTTAGGTTTTTGAGAAAATTGTTTATTGTGATTCTGCGAGTTTCATTAGTAAAAGTACAACACATTTTAGTCGTCGGTTATGCGCGTTAGAACTACCTATCGTTCTTGTATTTTTTTGTTCTGATGTCCATTATTAAGGAGGTTTAGTGGGGTTAGGTTCGTTTTAATAGGTATTAAGTTAGGCGAAATTTTGGAGTGAGGTTAGGTTAGGTTTTTGAGAAAATGGTTTTTTGTGATGTTGCGAGTTTCATTAGTAAAAGTACAACAGTTTTTAGTCGTCGGTTATGCGCGTTAATGTTACCTATCGTTTTTGTATTTTTTTGTTCTGATGTCCATTATTAAGGAGGTTTAGTGGGGTTAGGTTCGTTTTAATAGGTATTAAGTTGGGCGAAATTTAAGAGTTACGTTAGGTTTGGTTTTTGAAAAAAACGTTTTCATTGTGATTTTGCGAGTTTCATTAGTAAAAGTACAACACTTTTTTGTCGTCGGTTATGCGCGTTAAAGCTACCTAACGTTTTTGTATTTTTTTGTTCTGATGTCCATTATTAAGGAGGTTTAGTGGGGTTAGGTTCGTTTTAATAGGTATTAAGTTGGGCGAAATTTAAGAGTTACGTTAGGTTTGGTTTTTGAAAAAAACGTTTTCATTGTGATTTTGCGAGTTTCATTAGTAAAAGTACAACACTTTTTTGTCGTCGGTTATGCGCGTTAAAGCTACCTAACGTTTTTGTATTTTTTTGTTCTGATGTCCATTATTAAGGAGGTTTAGTGGGGTTAGGTTCGTTTTAATAGGTATTAAGTTAGGCGAAATTTTGGAGTGAGGTTAGGTTAGGTTTTTGAGAAAATGGTTTTTTGTGATGTTGCGAGTTTCATTAGTAAAATTACAACAGTTTTTAGTCGTCGGTTATGCGCGTTAATGTTACCTATCGTTTTTGTATTTTTTTGTTCTGATGTCCATTATTAAGGAGGTTTAGTGGGGTTAGGTTCGTTTTAATAGGTATTAAGTTAGGCGAAATTTTGGAGTTAGGTTAGGTTAGGTTTTTGAGAAAATGGTTTTTTGTGATGTTGCGAGTTTCATTAGTAAAAGTACAACAGTTTTTAGTCGTCGGTTATGCGCGTTAATGTTACCTATCGTTTTTGTATTTTTTTGTTCTGATTTTCATTATTAAGGAGGTTTAGTGGGGTTAGGTTCGTTTTAATAGGTATTAAGTTAGGCGAAATTTTGAATTAAGGTTAGGTTAGGTTTTTGACAAAATAGTTTTTTGTGATTTTGTGAGTTTCATTAGTAAAAGTACAACAGTTTTTAGAGTTACGTTAGGTTTGGTTTTTGAAAAAAACGTTTTTATTGTGATTTTGCGAGTTTCATTAGTAAAAGTACAACACTTTTTTGTCGTCGGTTATGCGCGTTAAAGCTACCTAACGTTTTTGTATTTTTTTGTTCTGATGTCCATTATTAAGGAGGTTTAGTGGGGTTAGGTTCGTTTTAATAGGTATTAAGTTAGGCGAAATTTTGGAGTGAGGTTAGGTTAGGTTTTTGAGAAAATGGTTTTTTGTGATGTTGCGAGTTTCATTAGTAAAATTACAACAGTTTTTAGTCGTCGGTTATGCGCGTTAATGTTACCTATCGTTTTTGTATTTTTTTGTTCTGATGTCCATTATTAAGGAGGTTTAGTGGGGTTAGGTTCGTTTTAATAGGTATTAAGTTAGGCGAAATTTTGGAGTTAGGTTAGGTTAGGTTTTTGAGAAAATGGTTTTTTGTGATGTTGCGAGTTTCATTAGTAAAAGTACAACAGTTTTTAGTCGTCGGTTATGCGCGTTAATGTTACCTATCGTTTTTGTATTTTTTTGTTCTGATTTTCATTATTAAGGAGGTTTAGTGGGGTTAGGTTCGTTTTAATAGGTATTAAGTTAGGCGAAATTTTGAATTAAGGTTAGGTTAGGTTTTTGACAAAATAGTTTTTTGTGATTTTGTGAGTTTCATTAGTAAAAGTACAACAGTTTTTAGAGTTACGTTAGGTTTGGTTTTTGAAAAAAACGTTTTTATTGTGATTTTGCGAGTTTCATTAGTAAAAGTACAACACTTTTTTGTCGTCGGTTATGCGCGTTAAAGCTACCTAACGTTTTTGTATTTTTTTGTTCTGATGTCCATTATTAAGGAGGTTTAGTGGGGTTAGGTTCGTTTTAATAGGTATTAAGTTGGGCGAAATTTAAGAGTTACGTTAGGTTTGGTTTTTGAAAAAAACGTTTTCATTGTGATTTTGCGAGTTTCATTAGTAAAAGTACAACACTTTTTTGTCGTCGGTTATGCGCGTTAAAGCTACCTAACGTTTTTGTATTTTTTTGTTCTGATGTCCATTATTAAGGAGGTTTAGTGGGGTTAGGTTCGTTTTAATAGGTATTAAGTTAGGCGAAATTTTGGAGTGAGGTTAGGTTAGGTTTTTGAGAAAATGGTTTTTTGTGATGTTGCGAGTTTCATTAGTAAAAGTACAACACTTTTTAGTCGTCGGTTATGCGCGTAAGAACTACCTATCGTTTTTGTATTTTTTTGTTCTGATGTCAATTATTAAGGAGGTTTAGTGGGGTTAGGTTCGTTTTAATAGGTATTAAGTTAGGCGAAATTTTGGAGTTAGGTTAGGTTAGGTTTTAGAGAAAATGGTTTTTTGTGATGTTGCGAGTTTCATTAGCAAAAGTACAACAGGTTTTAGTCGTCGGTTATGCGCGTTAATGTTACCTATCGTTTTTGTATTTTTTTGTTCTGATGTTCATTATTAAGGAGGTTTAGTGGGGTTAGGTTCGTTTTAATAGGTATTAAGTTAGGCGAAATTTTGGAGTTAGGTTAGGTTAGGTTTTTGAGAAAATGGTTTTTTTGTGATGTTGCGAGTTTCATAAGTAAAAGTACAACAGTTTTTAGTCGTCGGTTATGCGCGTTAATGTTACCTATCGTTTTTGTATTTTTTTGTTCTGATGTCCATTATTAAGGAGGTTTAGTGGGGTTAGGTTCGTTTTAATAGGTATTAAGTTAGGCGAAATTTTGAATTAAGGTTAGGTTAGGTTTTTGAGAAAATGGTTTTTTGTGATTTTGTGAGTTTCATTAGTAAAAGTACAACAGTTTATAGAGTTACGTTAGGTTTGGTTTTTGAAAAAAACGTTTTTATTGTGATTTTGCGAGTTTCATTAGTAAAAGTACAACACTTTTTTGTCGTCGGTTATGCGCGTTAAAGCTACCTATCGTTTTTGTATTTTTTTGTTCTGATGTCCATTATTAAGGAGGTTTAGTGGGGTTAGGTTCGTTTTAATAGGTATTAAGTTGGGCGAAATTTAAGAGTTACGTTAGGTTTGGTTTTTGAAAAAAACGTTTTCATTGTGATTTTGCGAGTTTCATTAGTAAAAGTACAACACTTTTTTGTCGTCGGTTATGCGCGTTAAAGCTACCTAACGTTTTTGTATTTTTTTGTTCTGATGTCCATTATTAAGGAGGTTTAGTGGGGTTAGGTTCGTTTTAATAGGTATTAAGTTAGGCGAAATTTTGGAGTGAGGTTAGGTTAGGTTTTTGAGAAAATGGTTTTTTGTGATGTTGCGAGTTTCATTAGTAAAATTACAACAGTTTTTAGTCGTCGGTTATGCGCGTTAATGTTACCTATCGTTTTTGTATTTTTTTGTTCTGATGTCCATTATTAAGGAGGTTTAGTGGGGTTAGGTTCGTTTTAATAGGTATTAAGTTAGGCGAAATTTTGGAGTTAGGTTAGGTTAGGTTTTTGAGAAAATGGTTTTTTGTGATGTTGCGAGTTTCATTAGTAAAAGTACAACAGTTTTTAGTCGTCGGTTATGCGCGTTAATGTTACCTATCGTTTTTGTATTTTTTTGTTCTGATTTTCATTATTAAGGAGGTTTAGTGGGGTTAGGTTCGTTTTAATAGGTATTAAGTTAGGCGAAATTTTGAATTAAGGTTAGGTTAGGTTTTTGAGAAAATAGTTTTTTGTGATTTTGTGAGTTTCATTAGTAAAAGTACAACAGTTTTTAGAGTTACGTTAGGTTTTGTTTTTGAAAAAAACGTTTTCATTGTGATTTTGCGAGTTTCATTAGTAAAAGTACAACACTTTTTTGTCGTCGGTTATGCGCGTTAAAGCTACCTAACGTTTTTGTATTTTTTTGTTCTGATGTCCATTATTAAGGAGGTTTAGTGGGGTTAGGTTCGTTTTAATAGGTATTAAGTTGGGCGAAATTTAAGAGTTACGTTAGGTTTGGTTTTTGAAAAAAACGTTTTCATTGTGATTTTGCGAGTTTCATTAGTAAAAGTACAACACTTTTTTGTCGTCGGTTATGCGCGTTAAAGCTACCTAACGTTTTTGTATTTTTTTGTTCTGATGTCCATTATTAAGGAGGTTTAGTGGGGTTAGGTTCGTTTTAATAGGTATTAAGTTAGGCGAAATTTTGGAGTGAGGTTAGGTTAGGTTTTTGAGAAAATGGTTTTTTGTGATGTTGCGAGTTTCATTAGTAAAATTACAACAGTTTTTAGTCGTCGGTTATGCGCGTTAATGTTACCTATCGTTTTTGTATTTTTTTGTTCTGATGTCCATTATTAAGGAGGTTTAGTGGGGTTAGGTTCGTTTTAATAGGTATTAAGTTAGGCGAAATTTTGGAGTTAGGTTAGGTTAGGTTTTTGAGAAAATGGTTTTTTGTGATGTTGCGAGTTTCATTAGTAAAAGTACAACAGTTTTTAGTCGTCGGTTATGCGCGTTAATGTTACCTATCGTTTTTGTATTTTTTTGTTCTGATTTTCATTATTAAGGAGGTTTAGTGGGGTTAGGTTCGTTTTAATAGGTATTAAGTTAGGCGAAATTTTGAATTAAGGTTAGGTTAGGTTTTTGACAAAATAGTTTTTTGTGATTTTGTGAGTTTCATTAGTAAAAGTACAACAGTTTTTAGAGTTACGTTAGGTTTGGTTTTTGAAAAAAACGTTTTTATTGTGATTTTGCGAGTTTCATTAGTAAAAGTACAACACTTTTTTGTCGTCGGTTATGCGCGTTAAAGCTACCTATCGTTTTTGTATTTTTTTGTTTTGATGTCCATTATTAAGGAGGTTTAGTGGGGTTAGGTTCGTTTTAATAGGTATTAAGTTAGGCGAAATTTTGGAGTTAGGTTAGGTTAGGTTTTTGAGAAAATTGTTTATTGTGATTCTGCGAGTTTCATTAGTAAAAGTACAACACATTTTAGTCGTCGGTTATGCGCGTTAGAACTACCTATCGTTCTTGTATTTTTTTGTTCTGATGTCCATTATTAAGGAGGTTTAGTGGGGTTAGGTTCGTTTTAATAGGTATTAAGTTAGGCGAAATTTTGGAGTGAGGTTAGGTTAGGTTTTTGAGAAAATGGTTTTTTGTGATGTTGCGAGTTTCATTAGTAAAAGTACAACAGTTTTTAGTCGTCGGTTATGCGCGTTAATGTTACCTATCGTTTTTGTATTTTTTTGTTCTGATGTCCATTATTAAGGAGGTTTAGTGGGGTTAGGTTCGTTTTAATAGGTATTAAGTTGGGCGAAATTTAAGAGTTACGTTAGGTTTGGTTTTTGAAAAAAACGTTTTCATTGTGATTTTGCGAGTTTCATTAGTAAAAGTACAACACTTTTTTGTCGTCGGTTATGCGCGTTAAAGCTACCTAACGTTTTTGTATTTTTTTGTTCTGATGTCCATTATTAAGGAGGTTTAGTGGGGTTAGGTTCGTTTTAATAGGTATTAAGTTGGGCGAAATTTAAGAGTTACGTTAGGTTTGGTTTTTGAAAAAAACGTTTTCATTGTGATTTTGCGAGTTTCATTAGTAAAAGTACAACACTTTTTTGTCGTCGGTTATGCGCGTTAAAGCTACCTAACGTTTTTGTATTTTTTTGTTCTGATGTCCATTATTAAGGAGGTTTAGTGGGGTTAGGTTCGTTTTAATAGGTATTAAGTTAGGCGAAATTTTGGAGTGAGGTTAGGTTAGGTTTTTGAGAAAATGGTTTTTTGTGATGTTGCGAGTTTCATTAGTAAAATTACAACAGTTTTTAGTCGTCGGTTATGCGCGTTAATGTTACCTATCGTTTTTGTATTTTTTTGTTCTGATGTCCATTATTAAGGAGGTTTAGTGGGGTTAGGTTCGTTTTAATAGGTATTAAGTTAGGCGAAATTTTGGAGTTAGGTTAGGTTAGGTTTTTGAGAAAATGGTTTTTTGTGATGTTGCGAGTTTCATTAGTAAAAGTACAACAGTTTTTAGTCGTCGGTTATGCGCGTTAATGTTACCTATCGTTTTTGTATTTTTTTGTTCTGATTTTCATTATTAAGGAGGTTTAGTGGGGTTAGGTTCGTTTTAATAGGTATTAAGTTAGGCGAAATTTTGAATTAAGGTTAGGTTAGGTTTTTGACAAAATAGTTTTTTGTGATTTTGTGAGTTTCATTAGTAAAAGTACAACAGTTTTTAGAGTTACGTTAGGTTTGGTTTTTGAAAAAAACGTTTTTATTGTGATTTTGCGAGTTTCATTAGTAAAAGTACAACACTTTTTTGTCGTCGGTTATGCGCGTTAAAGCTACCTAACGTTTTTGTATTTTTTTGTTCTGATGTCCATTATTAAGGAGGTTTAGTGGGGTTAGGTTCGTTTTAATAGGTATTAAGTTAGGCGAAATTTTGGAGTGAGGTTAGGTTAGGTTTTTGAGAAAATGGTTTTTTGTGATGCTGCGAGTTTCATTAGTAAAATTACAACAGTTTTTAGTCGTCGGTTATGCGCGTTAATGTTACCTATCGTTTTTGTATTTTTTTGTTCTGATGTCCATTATTAAGGAGGTTTAGTGGGGTTAGGTTCGTTTTAATAGGTATTAAGTTAGGCGAAATTTTGGAGTTAGGTTAGGTTAGGTTTTTGAGAAAATGGTTTTTTGTGATGTTGCGAGTTTCATTAGTAAAAGTACAACAGTTTTTAGTCGTCGGTTATGCGCGTTAATGTTACCTATCGTTTTTGTATTTTTTTGTTCTGATTTTCATTATTAAGGAGGTTTAGTGGGGTTAGGTTCGTTTTAATAGGTATTAAGTTAGGCGAAATTTTGAATTAAGGTTAGGTTAGGTTTTTGACAAAATAGTTTTTTGTGATTTTGTGAGTTTCATTAGTAAAAGTACAACAGTTTTTAGAGTTACGTTAGGTTTGGTTTTTGAAAAAAACGTTTTTATTGTGATTTTGCGAGTTTCATTAGTAAAAGTACAACACTTTTTTGTCGTCGGTTATGCGCGTTAAAGCTACCTAACGTTTTTGTATTTTTTTGTTCTGATGTCCATTATTAAGGAGGTTTAGTGGGGTTAGGTTCGTTTTAATAGGTATTAAGTTGGGCGAAATTTAAGAGTTACGTTAGGTTTGGTTTTTGAAAAAAACGTTTTCATTGTGATTTTGCGAGTTTCATTAGTAAAAGTACAACACTTTTTTGTCGTCGGTTATGCGCGTTAAAGCTACCTAACGTTTTTGTATTTTTTTGTTCTGATGTCCATTATTAAGGAGGTTTAGTGGGGTTAGGTTCGTTTTAATAGGTATTAAGTTAGGCGAAATTTTGGAGTGAGGTTAGGTTAGGTTTTTGAGAAAATGGTTTTTTGTGATGTTGCGAGTTTCATTAGTAAAATTACAACAGTTTTTAGTCGTCGGTTATGCGCGTTAATGTTACCTATCGTTTTTGTATTTTTTTGTTCTGATGTCCATTATTAAGGAGGTTTAGTGGGGTTAGGTTCGTTTTAATAGGTATTAAGTTAGGCGAAATTTTGGAGTTAGGTTAGGTTAGGTTTTTGAGAAAATGGTTTTTTGTGATGTTGCGAGTTTCATTAGTAAAAGTACAACAGTTTTTAGAGTTACGTTAGGTTTGGTTTTTGAAAAAAACGTTTTTATTGTGATTTTGCGAGTTTCATTAGTAAAAGTACAACACTTTTTTGTCGTCGGTTATGCGCGTTAAAGCTACCTATCGTTTTTGTATTTTTTTGTTCTGATGTCCATTATTAAGGAGGTTTAGTGGGGTTAGGTTCGTTTTAATAGGTATTAAGTTAGGCGAAATTTTGGAGTTAGGTTAGGTTAGGTTTTTGAGAAAATTGTTTATTGTGATTCTGCGAGTTTCATTAGTAAAAGTACAACACTTTTTAGTCGTCGGTTATGCGCGTAAGAACTACCTATCGTTTTTGTATTTTTTTGTTCTGATGTCAATTATTAAGGAGGTTTAGTGGGGTTAGGTTCGTTTTAATAGGTATTAAGTTAGGCGAAATTTTGGAGTTAGGTTAGGTTAGGTTTTAGAGAAAATGGTTTTTTGTGATGTTGCGAGTTTCATTAGCAAAAGTACAACAGGTTTTAGTCGTCGGTTATGCGCGTTAATGTTACCTATCGTTTTTGTATTTTTTTGTTCTGATGTTCATTATTAAGGAGGTTTAGTGGGGTTAGGTTCGTTTTAATAGGTATTAAGTTAGGCGAAATTTTGGAGTTAGGTTAGGTTAGGTTTTTGAGAAAATGGTTTTTTTGTGATGTTGCGAGTTTCATAAGTAAAAGTACAACAGTTTTTAGTCGTCGGTTATGCGCGTTAATGTTACCTATCGTTTTTGTATTTTTTTGTTCTGATGTCCATTATTAAGGAGGTTTAGTGGGGTTAGGTTCGTTTTAATAGGTATTAAGTTAGGCGAAATTTTGAATTAAGGTTAGGTTAGGTTTTTGAGAAAATGGTTTTTTGTGATTTTGTGAGTTTCATTAGTAAAAGTACAACAGTTTATAGAGTTACGTTAGGTTTGGTTTTTGAAAAAAACGTTTTTATTGTGATTTTGCGAGTTTCATTAGTAAAAGTACAACACTTTTTTGTCGTCGGTTATGCGCGTTAAAGCTACCTATCGTTTTTGTATTTTTTTGTTCTGATGTCCATTATTAAGGAGGTTTAGTGGGGTTAGGTTCGTTTTAATAGGTATTAAGTTGGGCGAAATTTAAGAGTTACGTTAGGTTTGGTTTTTGAAAAAAACGTTTTCATTGTGATTTTGCGAGTTTCATTAGTAAAAGTACAACACTTTTTTGTCGTCGGTTATGCGCGTTAAAGCTACCTAACGTTTTTGTATTTTTTTGTTCTGATGTCCATTATTAAGGAGGTTTAGTGGGGTTAGGTTCGTTTTAATAGGTATTAAGTTAGGCGAAATTTTGGAGTGAGGTTAGGTTAGGTTTTTGAGAAAATGGTTTTTTGTGATGTTGCGAGTTTCATTAGTAAAATTACAACAGTTTTTAGTCGTCGGTTATGCGCGTTAATGTTACCTATCGTTTTTGTATTTTTTTGTTCTGATGTCCATTATTAAGGAGGTTTAGTGGGGTTAGGTTCGTTTTAATAGGTATTAAGTTAGGCGAAATTTTGGAGTTAGGTTAGGTTAGGTTTTTGAGAAAATGGTTTTTTGTGATGTTGCGAGTTTCATTAGTAAAAGTACAACAGTTTTTAGTCGTCGGTTATGCGCGTTAATGTTACCTATCGTTTTTGTATTTTTTTGTTCTGATTTTCATTATTAAGGAGGTTTAGTGGGGTTAGGTTCGTTTTAATAGGTATTAAGTTAGGCGAAATTTTGAATTAAGGTTAGGTTAGGTTTTTGAGAAAATAGTTTTTTGTGATTTTGTGAGTTTCATTAGTAAAAGTACAACAGTTTTTAGAGTTACGTTAGGTTTGGTTTTTGAAAAAAACGTTTTCATTGTGATTTTGCGAGTTTCATTAGTAAAAGTACAACACTTTTTTGTCGTCGGTTATGCGCGTTAAAGCTACCTAACGTTTTTGTATTTTTTTGTTCTGATGTCCATTATTAAGGAGGTTTAGTGGGGTTAGGTTCGTTTTAATAGGTATTAAGTTGGGCGAAATTTAAGAGTTACGTTAGGTTTGGTTTTTGAAAAAAACGTTTTCATTGTGATTTTGCGAGTTTCATTAGTAAAAGTACAACACTTTTTTGTCGTCGGTTATGCGCGTTAAAGCTACCTAACGTTTTTGTATTTTTTTGTTCTGATGTCCATTATTAAGGAGGTTTAGTGGGGTTAGGTTCGTTTTAATAGGTATTAAGTTAGGCGAAATTTTGGAGTGAGGTTAGGTTAGGTTTTTGAGAAAATGGTTTTTTGTGATGTTGCGAGTTTCATTAGTAAAATTACAACAGTTTTTAGTCGTCGGTTATGCGCGTTAATGTTACCTATCGTTTTTGTATTTTTTTGTTCTGATGTCCATTATTAAGGAGGTTTAGTGGGGTTAGGTTCGTTTTAATAGGTATTAAGTTAGGCGAAATTTTGGAGTTAGGTTAGGTTAGGTTTTTGAGAAAATGGTTTTTTGTGATGTTGCGAGTTTCATTAGTAAAAGTACAACAGTTTTTAGTCGTCGGTTATGCGCGTTAATGTTACCTATCGTTTTTGTATTTTTTTGTTCTGATTTTCATTATTAAGGAGGTTTAGTGGGGTTAGGTTCGTTTTAATAGGTATTAAGTTAGGCGAAATTTTGAATTAAGGTTAGGTTAGGTTTTTGACAAAATAGTTTTTTGTGATTTTGTGAGTTTCATTAGTAAAAGTACAACAGTTTTTAGAGTTACGTTAGGTTTGGTTTTTGAAAAAAACGTTTTTATTGTGATTTTGCGAGTTTCATTAGTAAAAGTACAACACTTTTTTGTCGTCGGTTATGCGCGTTAAAGCTACCTATCGTTTTTGTATTTTTTTGTTTTGATGTCCATTATTAAGGAGGTTTAGTGGGGTTAGGTTCGTTTTAATAGGTATTAAGTTAGGCGAAATTTTGGAGTTAGGTTAGGTTAGGTTTTTGAGAAAATTGTTTATTGTGATTCTGCGAGTTTCATTAGTAAAAGTACAACACATTTTAGTCGTCGGTTATGCGCGTTAGAACTACCTATCGTTCTTGTATTTTTTTGTTCTGATGTCCATTATTAAGGAGGTTTAGTGGGGTTAGGTTCGTTTTAATAGGTATTAAGTTAGGCGAAATTTTGGAGTGAGGTTAGGTTAGGTTTTTGAGAAAATGGTTTTTTGTGATGTTGCGAGTTTCATTAGTAAAAGTACAACAGTTTTTAGTCGTCGGTTATGCGCGTTAATGTTACCTATCGTTTTTGTATTTTTTTGTTCTGATGTCCATTATTAAGGAGGTTTAGTGGGGTTAGGTTCGTTTTAATAGGTATTAAGTTGGGCGAAATTTAAGAGTTACGTTAGGTTTGGTTTTTGAAAAAAACGTTTTCATTGTGATTTTGCGAGTTTCATTAGTAAAAGTACAACACTTTTTTGTCGTCGGTTATGCGCGTTAAAGCTACCTAACGTTTTTGTATTTTTTTGTTCTGATGTCCATTATTAAGGAGGTTTAGTGGGGTTAGGTTCGTTTTAATAGGTATTAAGTTGGGCGAAATTTAAGAGTTACGTTAGGTTTGGTTTTTGAAAAAAACGTTTTCATTGTGATTTTGCGAGTTTCATTAGTAAAAGTACAACACTTTTTTGTCGTCGGTTATGCGCGTTAAAGCTACCTAACGTTTTTGTATTTTTTTGTTCTGATGTCCATTATTAAGGAGGTTTAGTGGGGTTAGGTTCGTTTTAATAGGTATTAAGTTAGGCGAAATTTTGGAGTGAGGTTAGGTTAGGTTTTTGAGAAAATGGTTTTTTGTGATGTTGCGAGTTTCATTAGTAAAATTACAACAGTTTTTAGTCGTCGGTTATGCGCGTTAATGTTACCTATCGTTTTTGTATTTTTTTGTTCTGATGTCCATTATTAAGGAGGTTTAGTGGGGTTAGGTTCGTTTTAATAGGTATTAAGTTAGGCGAAATTTTGGAGTTAGGTTAGGTTAGGTTTTTGAGAAAATGGTTTTTTGTGATGTTGCGAGTTTCATTAGTAAAAGTACAACAGTTTTTAGTCGTCGGTTATGCGCGTTAATGTTACCTATCGTTTTTGTATTTTTTTGTTCTGATTTTCATTATTAAGGAGGTTTAGTGGGGTTAGGTTCGTTTTAATAGGTATTAAGTTAGGCGAAATTTTGAATTAAGGTTAGGTTAGGTTTTTGACAAAATAGTTTTTTGTGATTTTGTGAACGATTTTTGCCGAAAATATTCAAATTTTGCCCCCAAACTCTACACGCTCTAGCTAGAGCCGTGTAGAGAGGCCCAGTTGGTAGCCCTCGCCGAGCCCTTTCAGAAGACCCCAAGCACGGCGTCGCTAGCCCAAGGGGTTCCGATGCTACAGGGTCGCAAAATTTTTCAAAATGGCGGCCAAATTTCTAAAAACCCCTGTAACTCCGGAACCGCTGGGCCGATCGCACTCGTGTTAGGGTTATTCTTGGAGAGCGCGCCGAGACCCACCCTCTGGTAGCCTTTTTGGCCAAAGAAATTTTTACCCCCCCTATTCCCCCTTTACCCCCCCAAAAAGATGTGGGAGAGGCCGCCGAGCCGCCCAGAGAAAACCAGACCCTCCTACGACGCCCCGTTCCAAAACTACAGGCGATCAAAGTTTTTCAAAATGGCGGCCGAGCTGTCAAAGTCGAACTTTGATCGCCCGTACCTCCGGTCCCTGACGTCGCAGAATAGTCAAGAAAGGGTTTATTCTGCTCGGCTCGACCCCCTCTATCACACCAGCTGGTTTTCAGCACCCTGAAAATTTATCGCTCCGATATCCCTGAAATTCAGGAGGCAGGTAGATATCGACCCCCTGAGGCCGAATATCAAATCCGCAGCTTTCTACGACGAAGTACTGCGTAGTTACAGGCGTTCTAAGAAAAACAAAATGGCCGCCGAACTGTCAAAACCGAAGTTCAGACAGCTGTAACTCGGCGACCGTTTGTCGTAGAACGTTCGGACTTTCGTTGGTGGCTTAGGCGCCTCGCCGGGTACCCTCCTGGAGGGGTTTGGAGCAGAAATAAAAATTTCTCTCCAATCGCCTCCAAACCGGTATAGGGTGAAAGTCCTTCGCCCGGGCTTCTTAACCCTGAAAACCACGCAGCGCTAAGCCTTTTCGTTTGGGAGCTATGCAGGATTGAAAATTTTAAAAATAAAAACAAAATGGCGGAAACCGTTGGTTTTCGCGTGAAATCTTTAATTTAAGACATAGAGGACCCCAATTTGGGTTATTATACACTAATATATGCCTTCTGAAACCGGTCCTGACGTTAAAAAATTTAATTTATTAATAATTACTGATATATTTCATAAATTCACATTAAAATCAATAGCTCCCGAACGAATAAACATAAAAATACACAAAAAATCTTAAAAAATGTAAAAACTTAGTATCTAACAGTCACATAAATAATATATACAATTTTAATAATTTTTCATAATAATTTTCCCAATTTTCACAAAATTTCAGTTTTTTAATTATCAGTCTTTCAAAAAATGTCCAAAAATTTATTTTAATATCTTGATCTGCTGAGCTCGCGAGCGCGCAACTAATAGCAGTTGCGGATTTCCGTTACTGCTCTCCGTTCTCGAGTTATTAACGTGCAATTTAGAATTTTCTAATATAAATTAATTCGAAACTATCCGGCCAAAAAATCGGTTTTTTCTTGAAAAGTGAATAATTCGGTACCTCCTTTAGGACTGCAAAAGTTGGTGCTGCTAGGTCTTCTCCTTCGCGTACCACGTGCGGCCACGCCCACGTGCCAATTTCGGTTTTTCGGTTTTCCCGGAAAAACCGGAAGCTTTTCGGAAAAACCAATTTCACCTGTCGATGCGGGCAGCTGGGGCGCACCTGCCGCTATATCGTGCACTGCAATTCCTTCACAATTACCACTTTTATTACACTTTTTCGGAGCACTTTTTTCACTTTTAACCTTAAAAACGCTGAAAATCGTTAATAACTTTTTCAGCCGCGTCGTGCGGCTGGCACACGATACGTCAATCGATGCGGCGCGCCGAGACGAATCTTCCGATATATAGCACTTGGGTGTACGATTCAAAAAAACCCACAACTTTTAATTTTTAAAGTACGGAGCGGTTTAAAAACGCTGCTTACAGCTCGGGGGTCAGAATGTGACTGGGGTTAGGTTAGGTTAGGTTAGGTTAGGTTAGGTTAGGTTAGGTTAGGTTAGGTTAGGTTAGGTTAGGTTAGGTTAGGTTAGGTTAGGTTAGGTTAGGTTAGGTTAGGTTAGGTTAGGTTAGGTTAGGTTAGGTTAGGTTAGGTTAGGTTAGGTTAGGTTAGGTTAGGTTAGGTTAGGTTAGGTTAGGTTAGGTTAGGTTAGGTTAGGTTAGGTTAGGTTAGGTTAGGTTAGGTTAGGTTAGGTTAGGTTAGGTTAGGTTAGGTTAGGTTAGGTTAGGTTAGGTTAGGTTAGGTTAGGTTAGGTTAGGTTAGGTTAGGTTAGGTTAGGTTAGGTTAGGTTAGGTTAGGTTAGGTTAGGTTAGGTTAGGTTAGGTTAGGTTAGGTTAGGTTAGGTTAGGTTAGGTTAGGTTAGGTTAGGTTAGGTTAGGTTAGGTTAGGTTAGGTTAGGTTAGGTTAGGTTAGGTTAGGTTAGGTTAGGTTAGGTTAGGTTAGGTTAGGTTAGGTTAGGTTAGGTTAGGTTAGGTTAGGTTAGGTTAGGTTAGGTTAGGTTAGGTTAGGTTAGGTTAGGTTAGGTTAGGTTAGGTTAGGTTAGGTTAGGTTAGGTTAGGTTAGGTTAGGTTAGGTTAGGTTAGGTTAGGTTAGGTTAGGTTAGGTTAGGTTAGGTTAGGTTAGGTTAGGTTAGGTTAGGTTAGGTTAGGTTAGGTTAGGTTAGGTTAGGTTAGGTTAGGTTAGGTTAGGTTAGGTTAGGTTAGGTTAGGTTAGGTTAGGTTAGGTTAGGTTAGGTTAGGTTAGGTTAGGTTAGGTTAGGTTAGGTTAGGTTAGGTTAGGTTAGGTTAGGTTAGGTTAGGTTAGGTTAGGTTAGGTTAGGTTAGGTTAGGTTAGGTTAGGTTAGGTTAGGTTAGGTTAGGTTAGGTTAGGTTAGGTTAGGTTAGGTTAGGTTAGGTTAGGTTAGGTTAGGTTAGGTTAGGTTAGGTTAGGTTAGGTTAGGTTAGGTTAGGTTAGGTTAGGTTAGGTTAGGTTAGGTTAGGTTAGGTTAGGTTAGGTTAGGTTAGGTTAGGTTAGGTTAGGTTAGGTTAGGTTAGGTTAGGTTAGGTTAGGTTAGGTTAGGTTAGGTTAGGTTAGGTTAGGTTAGGTTAGGTTAGGTTAGGTTAGGTTAGGTTAGGTTAGGTTAGGTTAGGTTAGGTTAGGTTAGGTTAGGTTAGGTTAGGTTAGGTTAGGTTAGGTTAGGTTAGGTTAGGTTAGGTTAGGTTAGGTTAGGTTAGGTTAGGTTAGGTTAGGTTAGGTTAGGTTAGGTTAGGTTAGGTTAGGTTAGGTTAGGTTAGGTTAGGTTAGGTTAGGTTAGGTTAGGTTAGGTTAGGTTAGGTTAGGTTAGGTTAGGTTAGGTTAGGTTAGGTTAGGTTAG
>OW121763.1:33666700-33683822 GCA_933228765.1 Miltochrista miniata
CTCCGTTCTGTTTCTTTCATTAACAATTCTGCAAATATTTGTACAAAATTCCAAAAATTTCTTTCTATTTTTACTTTTCATCATACTACTCAGATTTCCTATCGTGACTGCCATGTCCATCTGTTGCTCTATATTGTACCTAAGCCTAGAGAACACTGGGCATTCCACCAGCAGGTGAGGGATGGTCTCCTCTACCTGGGGATCGCAAGTGCACGATGGGCTCTCCTTACACTTGAAACGAGTCAAGTACTCAGAGAACCCACCGTGCCCCGTCAGGACCTGTGTTGTGAGTTTGTTTGGTGTGTACTTCCTAACAGTGCTGTACGCGTCCACCGCGTTCGGGAAGAAGAGCCTTGTGATCGAGGCGGTGTCGCCAGACTCGTACCTCCGATTCCATTCGTCAAGCGTACCCGATCGGATACATCGCCTGACGAATGAGATCGGGCACAGGTCGTAGTCTGGTGCCCGCCTCGACCGCAACGCTGCTTCTTTTGCCAGTTGGTCGGCCCTCTCATTCCCCTCCATCCCCTCGTGTGCCTTGATCCAGTACAAATTTAATAATTTGCCTGCTAGAAAGACTTTTCTAATATTTTGCCGGGCTTCAACAGCGAGGGGGTGGAGGCAACTGGGATTCGCGACCGTCTGGAGTGCCGCGGTCGAGTCACTGTACACCCCGAAAGTTGTTGCTGGTTAGGTTAGGTTAGGTTAGGTTAGGTTAGGTTAGGTTAGGTTAGGTTAGGTTAGGTTAGGTTAGGTTAGGTTAGGTTAGGTTAGGTTAGGTTAGGTTAGGTTAGGTTAGGTTAGGTTAGGTTAGGTTAGGTTAGGTTAGGTTAGGTTAGGTTAGGTTAGGTTAGGTTAGGTTAGGTTAGGTTAGGTTAGGTTAGGTTAGGTTAGGTTAGGTTAGGTTAGGTTAGGTTAGGTTAGGTTAGGTTAGGTTAGGTTAGGTTAGGTTAGGTTAGGTTAGGTTAGGTTAGGTTAGGTTAGGTTAGGTTAGGTTAGGTTAGGTTAGGTTAGGTTAGGTTAGGTTAGGTTAGGTTAGGTTAGGTTAGGTTAGGTTAGGTTAGGTTAGGTTAGGTTAGGTTAGGTTAGGTTAGGTTAGGTTAGGTTAGGTTAGGTTAGGTTAGGTTAGGTTAGGTTAGGTTAGGTTAGGTTAGGTTAGGTTAGGTTAGGTTAGGTTAGGTTAGGTTAGGTTAGGTTAGGTTAGGTTAGGTTAGGTTAGGTTAGGTTAGGTTAGGTTAGGTTAGGTTAGGTTAGGTTAGGTTAGGTTAGGTTAGGTTAGGTTAGGTTAGGTTAGGTTAGGTTAGGTTAGGTTAGGTTAGGTTAGGTTAGGTTAGGTTAGGTTAGGTTAGGTTAGGTTAGGTTAGGTTAGGTTAGGTTAGGTTAGGTTAGGTTAGGTTAGGTTAGGTTAGGTTAGGTTAGGTTAGGTTAGGTTAGGTTAGGTTAGGTTAGGTTAGGTTAGGTTAGGTTAGGTTAGGTTAGGTTAGGTTAGGTTAGGTTAGGTTAGGTTAGGTTAGGTTTTTTTTTTTTTTTTTTTTTTTTTTTTTTTTTTTTTTTTTTTTTTTTTTTTTTTTTTTTTTTTTTTTTTTTTTTTTTTTTTTTTTTTTTTTTTTTTTTTTTTTTTTTTTTTTTTTTTTTTTTTTTTTTTTTTTTTTTTTTTTTTTTTTTTTTCTCTCATCTCTACCGTGGGCAGAGCCTAGTTACATCAAAACTAAATTACTAGCTAACTATTTTAATACGGCTAGCCCCGCAGGGCTTAAGGAAACTACTTCAAGAGACGGCGGGGGGGCGGGGACGCTTAGACCCGTGTTTTCACTATTTATGGCCTCGGTGTACCACAGTATCGGCTACCTTGGGCGCCACTTTGTGAGCCCATCAGAACCGACCCATGGCATCACCGGCCCCGTCCATATCCATCATGGGTAGCGTCCCAGGCCCCCGCCATCTCGAACCTAGCTAACCTAGTTCCTCTTTTACCCAAATTCTCTTTATCATTCCAGTTCTATCATTTATGCTTCTCGCACTTTCACGCTATCCCGACCTTTCATTCTTTTATCTAAACTAGCTAATTCTTAATTCTATCATCTTTTATTCTTATTCCTCTAGTACCATACTCGTCGCGCTTTTATGCCTCTCGCACTTTCACGATGGCCTTTCATACTGGGGATGTGGGGTGTCATTCCTTTTTGGGATAGGGTTGTGAGTTTAGTTTTTCATTTAATTTCAGATTCCAAAAAACTTATACAACTACATATTTTACAATTTTAAAAACTATTTTTACAATTTTTCCAGTTTACAATGTTCTTATTTTTCTAATTATACAGTTTTACATTCCAATGACTATTACTATGGTAATTCTAGTACTATTGTATTGTTTTACTATCTTGTACAGACGTCTTATGCATACATGTACAGTACAGCATTAATTTTGCTATTGCTAATATATATATATTGACTATTTAAAAATATTACATATTTGTAGGTTTTTCTCTATACTATTAATTTGACAGTTCCTTTTTCTTATTATCTAATTTCATTTTGTACACAGAACAATATAAAATTATATTGACCGACAAAACTTTCAGGTCCTATTTCTTAGGTTAACAATTTTAATGACTTTTTCTGAGAAGTTTAGGAACTGTGTTTTGTGATATTTTATCAAAAATGGGAAATTTTGTGTCTCTATTTTTAGGCCAGTAATTGCCTCTAAATCCAACCTGTCTCTCGCGTGAATCGGGCAGTCCTGCAACAGGTGAGCGACCGTCTCCTCTACCCCGGGCTCACAGGCACACGATGGGTCCTGAGCGACCGTCTCCTCTACCCCGGGCTCACAGGCACACGATGGGTCCCCCTTACACTTGAAACGTGTCAAGTATTCGGAGAACCCACCGTGTCCTGTCAGCAGTTGGGTTGTGGTGCCGGCGATCGTCATCTTGCGGACGACCTTGTACGCCTCCACTGCGCATGGGAAGAAAAGCTTGGTGACGGAGGCCTGCTCGCCCTCTCTGTACCTCTTGTTCCACTCGTCAAGCGTCCCCTGACGTAGGAGACGCTTCACGAATGAAACCGGGTACAGACCGTAGTCCGGTGCCTTCTTCAACTTCAGAGCCGCTTCCTTTGCGAGTTCATCCGCTCGCTCGTTGCCCTCCAATCCTGCGTGGGCCTTGACCCAGAATAAGGATATTTCCTTACCCTGGGCCCTGCCAAGATGGATTGCGGCTCTGGCTTGCACTGCCAGGGGATGGAGGGCTTGACGGTTTGTAACCGTCAAGAGAGCGGCTCTGCTGTCGCTGAAGACGCCGAAAGTGGACGCGCCTCGCCTGAGGACCTCACTGGCCGCTTTGCATAGCGCCAGGAGCTCGGCCTGATAGACGGTGCAATGGGGCGACAGAGCAAGTTTGAGGGCCCTGATTTCGGCCCGGCTATTCCAAAATGATAGCGCGGCACCGACACGGCCCTCAATCTTGCTCCCGTCCGTGAAGATGCGAATATCAAAGCGATTCGCATCTTCCAGCTGCCCCTCGTCTACCAGGCTTGTGAACTCCAGTGGCGGATGCTCCGCGGGGTGAGGAGCCTCAATCGCTGGAGACATTCGCTCGACCTCCCAGTCTCCCAGCCATGACTGGCTCACTCCTCTCTTGGCCTCGTATAATGAGGCCACCTCGTGAATTCTGAGGTCCAGAGGGAGCAAACCAGCCAAGACCAGCGCCGAGTTCAGAGAGACCGTGCGATATGCCTTGCACAGCTTTTGGGCGAAACCGCGCTGTACCACGTTCAGCTGTTTTTGAACTCCAAGCTTTTCTGCCGATGCGTGCCAAGCACTGGCAGCGTACAATATCGTCGGCTCCACGGCAGCGACGTAGATCGTCCGGATCACCTCGGGGTGAAGCCCCCAGCTGATCCGAGCCATCCGCGCCAACTTCCGGTAGATGCCGATCGCCTTTCTGCATACATTAGTGACGTGTGTGTTGAATGTCAGTGCTTTGTCGATGGTCAGCCCTAGGATTTTGATTTCCTTGGACATGCCAATGTCTATCCCGCCCATGTTGAGGCGTGGGACATCGTACTTAAGCTTCCGCGTGATTACCATCGCACTGGTTTTGTGCGGTGCGAATTTCAGCTTGTTTCGGATGCCCCACTCCCGCACATACGCGAGAGAGGCATTGGCGTGTCCCTCGACTTCCAGAGCTGTTTCTCCGTCAAACATAAGTACTACGTCGTCTGCGAAAGCCTGCGCATACACACCCATTCGCTCCAGACCTTTCAAAAGTGGATTCAAAAGCAGGTTCCACAGTAAGGGACCTCCGATTGACCCCTGGACGCACCCCTTATCCGTGGAGCGGCTGTGCTCCTCACCGGCGTACCGAACCCTCACCTTTCTGTCGCTAAGGTAGCTGCTGATTACTCGCCTCAAGTTTGCCGGACACTTTTCCTCAGCCAGTCGTACTTTTATAGCCGGCCACCAGGCGCTGTCGAAGGCCCCCTCTATGTCCAAGGACACCATAGTGACCATCCTCTTTTGACGGAGTTTAGCCACTATGTATCCCATTAGGTCATAGAGGGCGTCTTCGGTGCTTTTCTGGGGCATAAAGCCGTACTGGCGGGTACTAATCCGCGGCAATAAGTGGTACTTGAGTCGAGCAATCACCATCCTCTCGTACACCCTTCCCAGAACCGGTAGTAGACCAATCGGTCTATACGATTTGGGAACGGTGTACGAGTCCTTGCCTGGCTTCTTCAGCACCACCACCACTGCTTCCTTCCATATCTTAGGAAAGTAGCCGTGGCGGAGGCACTGATTCAGCAGCTTCAGGAAGAGTGAGGGGTCGGCCCCAATGGCTCGGGCACAGATGTCGGCCGTAAAGCCGTCCACCCCCGGTGCTTTTTTCGGGTTAAATTTCTGAAGCGCATCGAACAGTTCGCCCACCGTAAAAGGTGGGTCATCGTCATCATGATCCTCGATTTCTTTTACGGCGGTTTCGCGTATCTGTCGATGCGCCTCAGTATCCTCCTCGACTCGGTCCTCCGGGTAGAAGGTTCGAGCAAGGAGTTGTGCTGAGCCCCTAGCGTCCAAATAGGTTCCATTGTGAATTAACAGTCGATCTTCCTCCCTCACTGTGGCCCTTCCTATCACTCTATAGACCCCCTCCCAGATGCCCTCCCTGTCCTGCTTTCCACAGAAGTTCTTCCAACTTTCGACCTGTGCCTTTTTTACTTCAGATTCGTACGTCTCCTTGCATTCTAGGTACTCCACAACCACCATTTGACGTCGATCAGGAGCTGCATTCCTGATCCGGCGCCTTTTGGTATTCACGTCCCTTTTCAGGGAGGCTAACCTCTCCGACCACCACGGCACAGTTTGAAGCTGTTTAGCTCGTTTCTTTGGGATGGCTTCCACACAGGCCCCCTCCACGGAGCGTGAGTACTCGACAGCCGTGCTTTCCAGATCTTCTGTACTTGCCGGCTGCCGAGCACCCAGGCCCCGCAGTGAGAACTCCTGTGCCAGCTTCGTCTTGAAGCCATCCCAATCCGCCTTTTTGGTGTTAAATTGCCTGGTGGTACGCTGTATTTGCGTACCACAGGCTCGCTCCAAATTTAGATTAAAAACTATACAGTTGTGGTCGGAGCTGATGAGCCCTTCGCGAACCCTCCAGCCGTCGGTCAGGGTGAGCACCTCGCTCGTGCAGGACGTGACGTCAATGTAGCTGTGGAACCTCCTTCCACCTCTATACGTGTCGAAAGTTGGAATACTCCCGCTATTCAGGACATGGAGGTCCATCTGTTCGAGAGCATCCATCAATAGCTCCCCTCTCTTATCTTCAAACGGATGCCCCCACCAGGTACTTTTTGCGTTGGCATCGCCTCCAAGAAGAAGGCGCTGGCCACCAATCCCACGCCTCACCCTCGACAGTTGCTCTAGGCAGGGCTCCAGAGGTGTCGTTGGCTCGCAATAATAGGTTACCAGCGTGATCTCCCAGGCACTGGTCCGGATCCCCACCACACACACGTGGTCTGTGGTGAGTTGCGGGTACTGCAAGACGTCCAGCGTCGCGTCAAACACGACGATGGCCGCCTTAACAGTCCCTTCTCCTTGCCCAGTGTTCTGGAAGACCCTGACGCCCTGGTATGCCCCCATAGCCCTTCCCGACCCCACATAGGGCTCCTGCACCAGAGCAACCGCGACTCCAAGCCTTGAGGCCTCAATCATGAGGTCTTTGGTAGCCTGCGCCTTCTTCTGAAGGTTTACCTGCATAAGCCTGTATGGAGGCTTGTTCCCCGGGGTGCCCTCAGCAATATTGTATGGATGCCCTCGCTATTTTGTCCCATTTACCTCTCACGGGGCACGCGTCGTCGAATGCGCTGTGCCTTGTATTTCCCAGCCTCTCTCTCCTGCAGTTGCAGCAGGACGGCTGCGCCCCGACGGCATATTCCGGGCACTGCGCCCTTAAGTGAGTCCCACCGCAATGACTGCAGGTGGGCTCTGCCGTCTTGCAGTACCGCCTACTATGTCCGTACCCTAGGCACAGGGAGCACTGCATCAAAGGTGTTTGATCTGCAACCCTCACGGGCTGAAGATCAACATGCAGTCTCCCTGCGTCCAGGGCACGGGACCAAACTGCAGGGGAGACCCTGAGAACCACATGGCACGTATGGGGATTTCGTGCCGTCCTCCGGTACATTACGGTCATCCTGTCCTGCTCTGTAATCAGGCCACTGAAAACCTCACGGTTTCGTGCCCTGATCTTTTCGAGCAGGACTTCGTCCTTATGGACCTTAAGGACGCCATACAGGACGAGCAACGGGTCCCTGTTTTTTATTTCTTCGACGCAGAGGCCTTTCCCCCCGAGCCTCTGCTGTGCCCTCTCTCTTTCATCCTTCGTCTTATATCCAATAATCACCTTTCTATCTTTCGACTTTCGTACTCTTTCAACTTTCACCCATTCATCATCCTCATTCGCTATTTGTCTCAACCTTTCCATGACCTGCTCTCCGGTGTCGGTGTCCACTTCCGAGGTTACCACCACGGAGTGTAACACCGTCGGTTGTATGATTGCTTGGCGGTTATTGCCCCCCGCCGCTACGGCGTATGTGGCAGGTCCATTCATCACTCTCTCTCTCTCTCTTTCATCCTGTTTCTCTATTTTTTCTTTCACTTCTGCTATCATTCTACCATTTTCTTTCATTATGTTTTCTCTCATACCTTCTCTCGCTTTTTCTCTATCATCTTGTTTTCCAATCCTCTCTCTCAACTCCTTCATAATCTTTTGGTTTTCTTTCAAAATTTTTTCATTCTCTTCCATCTTTCTTAAAATCTCCTCATTGGAGCTTGTCATACTCACACTCTTTCTCTCATTCATACTTTCACTCATTCTTACCTCATTTTTACCGCTACTTTTTCTTTCCTCTTCATATTCTTTTATAATCTTTAATAATAAATTAGCCCTTTCTTCTATTTCTAACTTTACTTCGCGTTTTAAGTTCTTTGCTATTGTAACTCCTACCTGCTCCTTAATAATTTTTATGCACTCAGTTGCCTTTACAAATTTATTTAGGTGCATCGTTGAGGACGATGACGGTCTAATAGCTGTCTCCTCTCTGGGCCTTTGGGACAGCGGCAGCTGTTTAGGCTGGGCTGTCTCGCGGGACTCCAGAGCGTCGACGCTTCGTCGAACTGGCCCCAGGGGCCGCTTTTCTGTTGGGGAGCTTGCGGAGGAGGTAGGTTTGTTTACCGGCGTTCTGTGCCCAAACATTTTTAGAAATTTTTTAGGTAGAGATGGTCGTCAAAATTACTCGGATAAATAATAATAACAAAACAAAAACAAAACTTTTTTGTTTTTAGGTAGAGAAAAGAATACTGTAGCGCACGCGTTTTACTCAGTTTGGCCGATCAAGAGCCCTGGATCGAGTCGTGTGTATGTGTGTGTATGTGTGGATGCGGTGCCTATGTTGTGAGTTTGTGTGTTTGTGTTAATGATGTCTGTGACCTAGGTATGTGTGTGTAATGTAGGTAAGTGGTGTGTGTATGCAGCCACAACCAACTCGAATCCTGTTGCCAGATACAGTTTCCAACGATCTCTATATAGTCAATCTATCAACACAAAAAATTGCCAATAGGGCACCCAAAAAATAATTGTGACGTAAGATAGAGTCAATAGAACTCTGGTCTATATAATTATATAATAGAAAGGTCAAAAAACAATAGGTAAATAAAAGTCAAAAAATAAATAAGCAGAGACAATGACAGTAATTTTCTTGCTCTATCTAGAGCAGTCTTGTGTTGGATGTAGGGCAACTCTACACCGTTATCTACTGTAGCACAGCTACGTCAATATCAAAAGTTTTCGGCCAATAGGGCCTAGTCTTATCTAGAAATCTAAATCTAACTTAAAACTATAAAATTTGGACAAAAGTCCAAATTTTGTCCTAACCTAACACTAACCTATTGTCGCTCCACCTGCCTCGGAGTCCTCCCCTGCCTAATTTTGCTGAAAAACCCCCAAAAAGTCGAAAAGAGTGAAAATTTTGTCCCAGATCGCTACACGCTCTATGTAGAGTAGTGTAGGTAGGCCCAGCTGATAGCCCCCGTCGAGCCCACTCCAACAATCCCAAACACGGCTATCCTAGCCCAAGGGGTTTCGGAGCTACGAGGTTTGTAAATTTTTTAGAAAATTTTACAAAATTTTACAATTTTGTTGAAAACCTCATATCTCCGGAACCACTGGTCCGATCCTGCTCGTGTTTGGGTCTATCTTGATGTACGCGACGAGACCTACCCTCCGGTAACCCTTTTAGAGTCGAAAAATTTTTTAGCCCCAATCCCCCCCCAAACCCCCCAGTCGGGTGGAGTAGT
The DNA here is from genome assembly GCA_933228765.1 of Miltochrista miniata. NCBI lineage: Eukaryota > Metazoa > Arthropoda > Insecta > Lepidoptera > Erebidae > Miltochrista > Miltochrista miniata. The sequence goes on from OW121763.1 coordinate 33,675,549, forward strand.
GGCTGCTGAGCTCCCCAAAGAAACCCAGACCCCTCTACGACGCCCCGTTCCGATTCCACAGACGATCAAAGTTTTCCAAGATGGCGGCCGAGCTGTCAAACTCGAACTTTGATCGTCCGTAACTCCGGTCCCAGATGTCGCAGAGCAGTCAAGATTGGGTTTGCCTTGACCAGCTCAACCTCCTCTACCGCCCTGTTTGGTTTTCAGCACCCCCAATTTTTTGGATCTCCGATTGTCCTGAAATTCAGGAGACAGGTGGGTTTCGACCTCCCTAAGCTGCAACTAAAATTTCACGGTCCTAGGACTACGGGTTCGGAAGTTATGGACGTTTAACCGAAAACAAGATGGCCGCCGAACTGTCAAAGTCAAACTTTGAACAGCTGTAACTCGGCAACCACTTGACCTACGGACGTCAGACTTTCTTTTACGGCCTTGGCGCCTCCTCGGGTACCTCCTTGGAGGGGTTTGGAGCGAAACAAAAAATTTCACTCCAATCGCCCCCAAACCTATGTGAGGTGAAAGCCCTTCACCCGAGCTGTCCACACTTCAAAATCCCGCAGCTCTAGGCCTAACTGTTTAGGAGCTATTGCAATTTGTAAGTTCCTGAAAATTTACAAAAAATTTACAATTTGGCCGAAAAAGTTCCAATTTCTTGGTTTTAATGCTAGAGGGACCTAATTTTGGCCTCAAGATGCTAGTTTGGGGTGTTTAGACACGACCCCGCCCTCAAAATTATTAATTTCTAGTTATTTTCTTATTTATTAGCAAAAAATATTAAAAAATCAATAGCTCCAAAACTAAAAATGATAAAAATAAATAAAAAATACCTAAATTTGGTTAAAATGCAGCTCTTTCCTATGCAATTACTAAAAAAATATTTTTCAAATAAAAGGTCAACAAAATTTTACAAAATGTGAAAAATTCAGTTTTTTAATTTTAGCTCCCTCAATAAAAAATTAAAAAATGTTCCAACCCTGCCGATCTGCTGTCCGAAGAAGCGCGCAACTAATAGCAGTTGCGCTTTTTGCTAAATCCTCCTGGTCTTGGTGTTATTCGGGTGCAAAGTTGGAAACTTTATTTATAAAATAATTAAAAACTATAAGTCCAAAAATTCTGTTTTTTGTTGGTAAGTGGTTCTTTTGGTACCTTCTTTCCTGCTGCCAAATTCTGTACTGCTGGTGTAACGGGTTCTGCAAACACGTGCTGAAACGAGCACGTGGCGATTTTCGTTTTTTCAATGTCCCGGAAAAACCGCTAGTTTTCCGGGAAAGCTGCTATCGCCGGCCGATGCGGGCCGCTGGGGGCCACCTGCACACACTTTTCACTTCACAAGTTTTCACTTTTTCGCGAAGTTATTAGCGATTAACTGGAGCGAAAATGCACTTTAACCCCTTAAAATCGAGGTTTTTCACTAAGAACTTTTTGTGACGTTTCGTGCGGCTGAATTTGACACTTCCAGCGTGTGCGCGGCGCCGAGACGCAACTATTGATGTATCGGACACTTCGGTAAGTTGCAAAAAACCCACAACTATGAATTTTTAAGTTACGGAGCAAATCGAAAACGTGGCTTTCAGCTCAGAGGTCAGAATGCGACTGGTTAGGTTAGGTTAGGTTAGGTTAGGTTAGGTTAGGTTAGGTTAGGTTAGGTTAGGTTAGGTTAGGTTAGGTTAGGTTAGGTTAGGTTAGGTTAGGTTAGGTTAGGTTAGGTTAGGTTAGGTTAGGTTAGGTTAGGTTAGGTTAGGTTAGGTTAGGTTAGGTTAGGTTAGGTTAGGTTAGGTTAGGTTAGGTTAGGTTAGGTTAGGTTAGGTTAGGTTAGGTTAGGTTAGGTTAGGTTAGGTTAGGTTAGGTTAGGTTAGGTTAGGTTAGGTTAGGTTAGGTTAGGTTAGGTTAGGTTAGGTTAGGTTAGGTTAGGTTAGGTTAGGTTAGGTTAGGTTAGGTTAGGTTAGGTTAGGTTAGGTTAGGTTAGGTTAGGTTAGGTTAGGTTAGGTTAGGTTAGGTTAGGTTAGGTTAGGTTAGGTTAGGTTAGGTTAGGTTAGGTTAGGTTAGGTTAGGTTAGGTTAGGTTAGGTTAGGTTAGGTTAGGTTAGGTTAGGTTAGGTTAGGTTAGGTTAGGTTAGGTTAGGTTAGGTTAGGTTAGGTTAGGTTAGGTTAGGTTAGGTTAGGTTAGGTTAGGTTAGGTTAGGTTAGGTTAGGTTAGGTTAGGTTAGGTTAGGTTAGGTTAGGTTAGGTTAGGTTAGGTTAGGTTAGGTTAGGTTAGGTTAGGTTAGGTTAGGTTAGGTTAGGTTAGGTTAGGTTAGGTTAGGTTAGGTTAGGTTAGGTTAGGTTAGGTTAGGTTAGGTTAGGTTAGGTTAGGTTAGGTTAGGTTAGGTTAGGTTAGGTTAGGTTAGGTTAGGTTAGGTTAGGTTAGGTTAGGTTAGGTTAGGTTAGGTTAGGTTAGGTTAGGTTAGGTTAGGTTAGGTTAGGTTAGGTTAGGTTAGGTTAGGTTAGGTTAGGTTAGGTTAGGTTAGGTTAGGTTAGGTTAGGTTAGGTTAGGTTAGGTTAGGTTAGGTTAGGTTAGGTTAGGTTAGGTTAGGTTAGGTTAGGTTAGGTTAGGTTAGGTTAGGTTAGGTTAGGTTAGGTTAGGTTAGGTTAGGTTAGGTTAGGTTAGGTTAGGTTAGGTTAGGTTAGGTTAGGTTAGGTTAGGTTAGGTTAGGTTAGGTTAGGTTAGGTTAGGTTAGGTTAGGTTAGGTTAGGTTAGGTTAGGTTAGGTTAGGTTAGGTTAGGTTAGGTTAGGTTAGGTTAGGTTAGGTTAGGTTAGGTTAGGTTAGGTTAGGTTAGGTTAGGTTAGGTTAGGTTAGGTTAGGTTAGGTTAGGTTAGGTTAGGTTAGGTTAGGTTAGGTTAGGTTAGGTTAGGTTAGGTTAGGTTAGGTTAGGTTAGGTTAGGTTAGGTTAGGTTAGGTTAGGTTAGGTTAGGTTAGGTTAGGTTAGGTTAGGTTAGGTTAGGTTAGGTTAGGTTAGGTTAGGTTAGGTTAGGTTAGGTTAGGTTAGGTTAGGTTAGGTTAGGTTAGGTTAGGTTAGGTTAGGTTAGGTTAGGTTAGGTTAGGTTAGGTTAGGTTAGGTTAGGTTAGGTTAGGTTAGGTTAGGTTAGGTTAGGTTAGGTTAGGTTAGGTTAGGTTAGGTTAGGTTAGGTTAGGTTAGGTTAGGTTAGGTTAGGTTAGGTTAGGTTAGGTTAGGTTAGGTTAGGTTAGGTTAGGTTAGGTTAGGTTAGGTTAGGTTAGGTTAGGTTAGGTTAGGTTAGGTTAGGTTAGGTTAGGTTAGGTTAGGTTAGGTTAGGTTAGGTTAGGTTAGGTTAGGTTAGGTTAGGTTAGGTTAGGTTAGGTTAGGTTAGGTTAGGTTAGGTTAGGTTAGGTTAGGTTAGGTTAGGTTAGGTTAGGTTAGGTTAGGTTAGGTTAGGTTAGGTTAGGTTAGGTTAGGTTAGGTTAGGTTAGGTTAGGTTAGGTTAGGTTAGGTTAGGTTAGGTTAGGTTAGGTTAGGTTAGGTTAGGTTAGGTTAGGTTAGGTTAGGTTAGGTTAGGTTAGGTTAGGTTAGGTTAGGTTAGGTTAGGTTAGGTTAGGTTAGGTTAGGTTAGGTTAGGTTAGGTTAGGTTAGGTTAGGTTAGGTTAGGTTAGGTTAGGTTAGGTTAGGTTAGGTTAGGTTAGGTTAGGTTAGGTTAGGTTAGGTTAGGTTAGGTTAGGTTAGGTTAGGTTAGGTTAGGTTAGGTTAGGTTAGGTTAGGTTAGGTTAGGTTAGGTTAGGTTAGGTTAGGTTAGGTTAGGTTAGGTTAGGTTAGGTTAGGTTAGGTTAGGTTAGGTTAGGTTAGGTTAGGTTAGGTTAGGTTAGGTTAGGTTAGGTTAGGTTAGGTTAGGTTAGGTTAGGTTAGGTTAGGTTAGGTTAGGTTAGGTTAGGTTAGGTTAGGTTAGGTTAGGTTAGGTTAGGTTAGGTTAGGTTAGGTTAGGTTAGGTTAGGTTAGGTTAGGTTAGGTTAGGTTAGGTTAGGTTAGGTTAGGTTAGGTTAGGTTAGGTTAGGTTAGGTTAGGTTAGGTTAGGTTAGGTTAGGTTAGGTTAGGTTAGGTTAGGTTAGGTTAGGTTAGGTTAGGTTAGGTTAGGTTAGGTTAGGTTAGGTTAGGTTAGGTTAGGTTAGGTTAGGTTAGGTTAGGTTAGGTTAGGTTAGGTTAGGTTAGGTTAGGTTAGGTTAGGTTAGGTTAGGTTAGGTTAGGTTAGGTTAGGTTAGGTTAGGTTAGGTTAGGTTAGGTTAGGTTAGGTTAGGTTAGGTTAGGTTAGGTTAGGTTAGGTTAGGTTAGGTTAGGTTAGGTTAGGTTAGGTTAGGTTAGGTTAGGTTAGGTTAGGTTAGGTTAGGTTAGGTTAGGTTAGGTTAGGTTAGGTTAGGTTAGGTTAGGTTAGGTTAGGTTAGGTTAGGTTAGGTTAGGTTAGGTTAGGTTAGGTTAGGTTAGGTTAGGTTAGGTTAGGTTAGGTTAGGTTAGGTTAGGTTAGGTTAGGTTAGGTTAGGTTAGGTTAGGTTAGGTTAGGTTAGGTTAGGTTAGGTTAGGTTAGGTTAGGTTAGGTTAGGTTAGGTTAGGTTAGGTTAGGTTAGGTTAGGTTAGGTTAGGTTAGGTTAGGTTAGGTTAGGTTAGGTTAGGTTAGGTTAGGTTAGGTTAGGTTAGGTTAGGTTAGGTTAGGTTAGGTTAGGTTAGGTTAGGTTAGGTTAGGTTAGGTTAGGTTAGGTTAGGTTAGGTTAGGTTAGGTTAGGTTAGGTTAGGTTAGGTTAGGTTAGGTTAGGTTAGGTTAGGTTAGGTTAGGTTAGGTTAGGTTAGGTTAGGTTAGGTTAGGTTAGGTTAGGTTAGGTTAGGTTAGGTTAGGTTAGGTTAGGTTAGGTTAGGTTAGGTTAGGTTAGGTTAGGTTAGGTTAGGTTAGGTTAGGTTAGGTTAGGTTAGGTTAGGTTAGGTTAGGTTAGGTTAGGTTAGGTTAGGTTAGGTTAGGTTAGGTTAGGTTAGGTTAGGTTAGGTTAGGTTAGGTTAGGTTAGGTTAGGTTAGGTTAGGTTAGGTTAGGTTAGGTTAGGTTAGGTTAGGTTAGGTTAGGTTAGGTTAGGTTAGGTTAGGTTAGGTTAGGTTAGGTTAGGTTAGGTTAGGTTAGGTTAGGTTAGGTTAGGTTAGGTTAGGTTAGGTTAGGTTAGGTTAGGTTAGGTTAGGTTAGGTTAGGTTAGGTTAGGTTAGGTTAGGTTAGGTTAGGTTAGGTTAGGTTAGGTTAGGTTAGGTTAGGTTAGGTTAGGTTAGGTTAGGTTAGGTTAGGTTAGGTTAGGTTAGGTTAGGTTAGGTTAGGTTAGGTTAGGTTAGGTTAGGTTAGGTTAGGTTAGGTTAGGTTAGGTTAGGTTAGGTTAGGTTAGGTTAGGTTAGGTTAGGTTAGGTTAGGTTAGGTTAGGTTAGGTTAGGTTAGGTTAGGTTAGGTTAGGTTAGGTTAGGTTAGGTTAGGTTAGGTTAGGTTAGGTTAGGTTAGGTTAGGTTAGGTTAGGTTAGGTTAGGTTAGGTTAGGTTAGGTTAGGTTAGGTTAGGTTAGGTTAGGTTAGGTTAGGTTAGGTTAGGTTAGGTTAGGTTAGGTTAGGTTAGGTTAGGTTAGGTTAGGTTAGGTTAGGTTAGGTTAGGTTAGGTTAGGTTAGGTTAGGTTAGGTTAGGTTAGGTTAGGTTAGGTTAGGTTAGGTTAGGTTAGGTTAGGTTAGGTTAGGTTAGGTTAGGTTAGGTTAGGTTAGGTTAGGTTAGGTTAGGTTAGGTTAGGTTAGGTTAGGTTAGGTTAGGTTAGGTTAGGTTAGGTTAGGTTAGGTTAGGTTAGGTTAGGTTAGGTTAGGTTAGGTTAGGTTAGGTTAGGTTAGGTTAGGTTAGGTTAGGTTAGGTTAGGTTAGGTTAGGTTAGGTTAGGTTAGGTTAGGTTAGGTTAGGTTAGGTTAGGTTAGGTTAGGTTAGGTTAGGTTAGGTTAGGTTAGGTTAGGTTAGGTTAGGTTAGGTTAGGTTAGGTTAGGTTAGGTTAGGTTAGGTTAGGTTAGGTTAGGTTAGGTTAGGTTAGGTTAGGTTAGGTTAGGTTAGGTTAGGTTAGGTTAGGTTAGGTTAGGTTAGGTTAGGTTAGGTTAGGTTAGGTTAGGTTAGGTTAGGTTAGGTTAGGTTAGGTTAGGTTAGGTTAGGTTAGGTTAGGTTAGGTTAGGTTAGGTTAGGTTAGGTTAGGTTAGGTTAGGTTAGGTTAGGTTAGGTTAGGTTAGGTTAGGTTAGGTTAGGTTAGGTTAGGTTAGGTTAGGTTAGGTTAGGTTAGGTTAGGTTAGGTTAGGTTAGGTTAGGTTAGGTTAGGTTAGGTTAGGTTAGGTTAGGTTAGGTTAGGTTAGGTTAGGTTAGGTTAGGTTAGGTTAGGTTAGGTTAGGTTAGGTTAGGTTAGGTTAGGTTAGGTTAGGTTAGGTTAGGTTAGGTTAGGTTAGGTTAGGTTAGGTTAGGTTAGGTTAGGTTAGGTTAGGTTAGGTTAGGTTAGGTTAGGTTAGGTTAGGTTAGGTTAGGTTAGGTTAGGTTAGGTTAGGTTAGGTTAGGTTAGGTTAGGTTAGGTTAGGTTAGGTTAGGTTAGGTTAGGTTAGGTTAGGTTAGGTTAGGTTAGGTTAGGTTAGGTTAGGTTAGGTTAGGTTAGGTTAGGTTAGGTTAGGTTAGGTTAGGTTAGGTTAGGTTAGGTTAGGTTAGGTTAGGTTAGGTTAGGTTAGGTTAGGTTAGGTTAGGTTAGGTTAGGTTAGGTTAGGTTAGGTTAGGTTAGGTTAGGTTAGGTTAGGTTAGGTTAGGTTAGGTTAGGTTAGGTTAGGTTAGGTTAGGTTAGGTTAGGTTAGGTTAGGTTAGGTTAGGTTAGGTTAGGTTAGGTTAGGTTAGGTTAGGTTAGGTTAGGTTAGGTTAGGTTAGGTTAGGTTAGGTTAGGTTAGGTTAGGTTAGGTTAGGTTAGGTTAGGTTAGGTTAGGTTAGGTTAGGTTAGGTTAGGTTAGGTTAGGTTAGGTTAGGTTAGGTTAGGTTAGGTTAGGTTAGGTTAGGTTAGGTTAGGTTAGGTTAGGTTAGGTTAGGTTAGGTTAGGTTAGGTTAGGTTAGGTTAGGTTAGGTTAGGTTAGGTTAGGTTAGGTTAGGTTAGGTTAGGTTAGGTTAGGTTAGGTTAGGTTAGGTTAGGTTAGGTTAGGTTAGGTTAGGTTAGGTTAGGTTAGGTTAGGTTAGGTTAGGTTAGGTTAGGTTAGGTTAGGTTAGGTTAGGTTAGGTTAGGTTAGGTTAGGTTAGGTTAGGTTAGGTTAGGTTAGGTTAGGTTAGGTTAGGTTAGGTTAGGTTAGGTTAGGTTAGGTTAGGTTAGGTTAGGTTAGGTTAGGTTAGGTTAGGTTAGGTTAGGTTAGGTTAGGTTAGGTTAGGTTAGGTTAGGTTAGGTTAGGTTAGGTTAGGTTAGGTTAGGTTAGGTTAGGTTAGGTTAGGTTAGGTTAGGTTAGGTTAGGTTAGGTTAGGTTAGGTTAGGTTAGGTTAGGTTAGGTTAGGTTAGGTTAGGTTAGGTTAGGTTAGGTTAGGTTAGGTTAGGTTAGGTTAGGTTAGGTTAGGTTAGGTTAGGTTAGGTTAGGTTAGGTTAGGTTAGGTTAGGTTAGGTTAGGTTAGGTTAGGTTAGGTTAGGTTAGGTTAGGTTAGGTTAGGTTAGGTTAGGTTAGGTTAGGTTAGGTTAGGTTAGGTTAGGTTAGGTTAGGTTAGGTTAGGTTAGGTTAGGTTAGGTTAGGTTAGGTTAGGTTAGGTTAGGTTAGGTTAGGTTAGGTTAGGTTAGGTTAGGTTAGGTTAGGTTAGGTTAGGTTAGGTTAGGTTAGGTTAGGTTAGGTTAGGTTAGGTTAGGTTAGGTTAGGTTAGGTTAGGTTAGGTTAGGTTAGGTTAGGTTAGGTTAGGTTAGGTTAGGTTATGGTTAGGTTAGGTTAGGTTAGGTTAGGTTAGGTTAGGTTAGGTTAGGTTAGGTTAGGTTAGGTTAGGTTAGGTTAGGTTAGGTTAGGTTAGGTTAGGTTAGGTTAGGTTAGGTTAGGTTAGGTTAGGTTAGGTTAGGTTAGGTTAGGTTAGGTTAGGTTAGGTTAGGTTAGGTTAGGTTAGGTTAGGTTAGGTTAGGTTAGGTTAGGTTAGGTTAGGTTAGGTTAGGTTAGGTTAGGTTAGGTTAGGTTAGGTTAGGTTAGGTTAGGTTAGGTTAGGTTAGGTTAGGTTAGGTTAGGTTAGGTTAGGTTAGGTTAGGTTAGGTTAGGTTAGGTTAGGT